>VZUI01036233.1:0-108265 GCA_013401135.1 Cettia cetti | reverse complement strand
CTGGGATCATCAGCACAGGAGGGACAGGGAGCTCCTGGTTTGGGGCCAGCAGAGGCTGCAGAGATGATTCAGGGCCTGGAGCAGCTCTGCCAGGGAAAGGCTGAGGGAGCTGGGGCTGTCCAGCCTGGAGAGGAGCCCCAGGTGAGAGGGGCCCTCAGCCCTGGCTGTCCCTGTCCCAGGGAGGGCTCAGGGCAGGGCCCAGGCTCTGCTCCAGGGGCCCAGCAATGGCACCAGAGGAACGGGCAGGGACTGAGCCCAGGAGGTTCCACCTGGACATGAGGCAGAACTTCTGTCCTGGGCAGTGACCGAGCCCTGAACAGATTGTCCAGAGAGGGTGTGGAGTCTCCTCACTGGGGATATTCCAGAACCATCCAGACACAATCCTGTGCCCTGTGCTCTGGGCTGGCCCTGCTGGAGCAGGGGAGGTGGGACCAGGTGACACCACTGTGATGCCTTCCAGTCTGAGCCACCTTGGAATTCTGAGATTATGATTACCTGAGTCAATAACCTTCCCCCTCTCACTACTCCACCTGAAACACGCTCAGCATATATTGCCTGATGCATAAAAAAAAAAAAAATAGTAAGAACAAAAATAAAATTACATACATTGTCACCCATTAAATTACAACGTGAAACTTGCCCACTCTCACACATGCATATAATGTAATCATCCATGAATAAACCACATGCCAGAAAAGGAGTCAATTAATAAGAAAATGGAGGTGACGAGTGTTGACAAATACACAAAGTTCAGGGCAGGAGAAGCCAAAGATCTCTGATATTTGTATGATTTTTGATAGTACAAGAGGAACAGACCTAGCCTACAAAAAAGGCTCTCTGGAAGCTGAGAGGCCTGAACCCAAAGATCTGCCAGGCAGCCTCTCCTGCAGCCCAGCATCTTAGCTTTGGGGTCACTACCTTTGCTCTCTTCTGCTCCACCACCAGCACTTTGCTGCTTTCAGGGAGTTGCTAGCTTTACTAAGTACCTTTTAAAAAAATAAAAAAAATGCATCTAGAATGAAAAAACATCAGATACATTCCTGTGATGTTTTGAAAACATTGAAAAGCAGTGCTGAATTCAGCCTCAAGTTATTCTTGGCTGATAGTGCAGTATTTGGGGGCAGAGAAAGACACCAAAAAGCAACACAATAAAAAAGGGTGTGCAGTTGAGCTGGTCCACACTCAAGCAGAATAAACTCAGCCATGTGGGGCAAGAGGGCCACCAATCCTCTCTAAACTTTGCTCAAACCTTACAATGAAATTGGAGCAGCACAGGGGATTTCACCCTACCTATTCCTCATGTATTTCTCCAGGTTCAGCATACAACAGAATTCATCTGGGGGGCTGGCAGGTGTCAGAAAAACAGATGCAAGTCTTCAGCACTCTGAACTCCCTCTGTTGTGTCACAGAAAGCAGAGGATGAAAAAAATGCTTAGGCACAACTTTCCCATTTCTGAGGGTAATTTCCACTTCCACACTACAGAGCGAAATTATTTCTTTCCAAGAACAGAATTCCTTGTGAATCTTCCATAGATTCCTCTGTTCATAACTAAAATAAAAATTTTAATGTCACTTAATTTCCTTTATGTTCAAATATTTGGCAAACAATCTTTATGTGTTTCAGAGACTCCTTAAAAATTCTAAGTGGCGTTGCTGTGGAAGTAAAAGCAGAAACACTCTACAAGTTAAATATCTTTCAAAATAGAATTTAGTTTTCATGACAGATGTGTGATAATTTGTGCTTTGTATTTAAATCAGGATTAAAAGTATTTTATCTTAATCTGTTTGAAGAAAATAAACTCACACCAAAAAAACCCCAAATTCATTCCATTTTTGGATAATCCACAGTATCTTCATCAAATCGTTATTTTATAAAATATAGCCGATTGTGATTAAGAAGCAAATTAAATTGAACCACTGAAAGTTCCCCTATACTGAGAAAATTACTCAGCATGTCTGAAAATTGTAGCAAGATTTTTAAAGCTTGTATGATCTACATTGTTGAACTCCTATGGTTTTACTGAATAATGAGACCAACTCAGTAAAAATAGGGAAGTCAACCTAAAAGTGATGCAACACTAAACTCTGTTATATACTCTAGTGTAAAAATAATTTGAACTACATTGATCTAAATCTAAATTTTTCATAATTTTCAGATTAACTATTTTGGTAGTGATTTTTAAAGTGAAGACATGAATATTACAAACATTTAAGTGACGCTATGGAATTAATCCTCATCTCTGACAAACCCCTTGCCAAATTCAGCCAAAATCTGGGCATTTTTTTTGATTTGCCTGAAGGTGTAAGAGTTTTTTATTCAGTTTTCTAAAAAAGCAGAGCTGATTACTTAGAGGCTAAGGCTGAGGGACAGATGTTTTCCAAACCATGAAATTTTGAAAGATTTTTGTTTTGGAATCATCCAAAATTGGAATAAAATCTCCAAAGTGTTAAACACAACTTTATATAGTTAACTGAAGTTGAGTTCTTGAACTAGATCAAATCATTTAACAACAACAACAAAAAAAAAACCAAACAAAAAAACCCAAAAAAAACCTGCTAAATTCTTTCAAGTATTAACAGATTAAATGAACTGTGAAGAAAAACAAAGTTAATATAGGAATTAGGCGTTCCAGATTTAGTGCTTGTAAAATAGGTTAGAGAAGAAAAATTAAGATATTTGCCTGAGTTCAGGCTGCTGCTGTAAGGCACAACTGGACCATGCCATGTTTCCATAACAAACCCAATGTCTCCTGTCACTAACAAATGACAAATGGCATTTAATAAAAATAAAAATCAAGATCCTTTTCTCAAAATTACACATTCACTCTTTTTCAGGAAAAACAAAAGCATTAACTCCTTCTGAAATCTCCATCATCCTCAGCTTTGCCAGCATGTAAAAACAACAAAATTTCCTGGGTTTATAAGCAGTTTGCCAACAGCCTCTGCAACAGGGAACCAGGGCAAATATTTTCTGCTCTGAAGTATCAGGGAAAGCCTGAACTGTCCTTGTTTATGAATGAGTTTAGGATCCAGTGAACTAGAAAACAACTGTGCCGTAACAATCTGAACTAGCAAAGACAAAAATGCTCTATTCTGGCTGACTGTACCCTCTCTTTGTAATATTATGCAGTGTTTAACTGCAAATATCTCCGTTACAATTAAATATAAAAGCTGGTTTATTTTCTGAACTTCATAGGATTTTTACACATTTTTCCCCCCCCCACTAAGGAGTTGTTCTTTTTAGAAGTGTTTGTAGGCAATTGGTTTTAAAAGGGCTCCAGGGGGCTTTCCCCTACTGTGTTAAGCTGTTTTGATATTCTTTTACAAGCACAGTCTTAAAGTTGTTCTCCCAGATGCATTGTCTTACTAATCAGCTTTATGAGGTTCAAGGTCACCATTCAAAATTAATTATTCATTGTACAATTCACAGCTGGGGATGATGCTGAAAATGGAAAATCATATGAGCATGGAAAAACACATTCACAGAGCATCGTCCCTGTATTTCTTCAGATCAGAAGGAATAAGAAATCAGAAGGAAAAAAAAATAAAGAGATAAGATTAGTATGGTACTGTAGAAATCATGCATAAAGATCACCTCCAGGAATACCTTTGGTTTTCCTGACTTTATGCAGAGATTTCCAGTGACCTTAAAACTAACTACAATAGAAAAAAGGCAGGCTGTGGCCACTGCTATCAAAACAGTCCTATGTCCAAGCTAAGGCAGCCATAATGAAATCATGAAAAACAAACAAAGTATTTAAAATGCATTGATTTGCAAAGTCGAAATGCTTGAGAAGAAAAATTTATCTGTGAATGAAAATTTGTAGCATGGGAAGAGGGTATAAATATCTCACATTTGTAGTAGTCCTTGCATATGTTTTAAATCTGTGCAGTGTCAATTTTGGAAAGGTTTTTTTCTTCTTCTTTAGGCAAGCCAAGGCTTGTCACACTTTGACAGTGGCAGGAATGATGTCATCAGCAAAAAATAAGCCTTTTTTCAAAGGGCTATTTAGATTTTGGCAAACTGGCATGGGCAAGCTGCTCCAACAGATTCTGCCTGCTCTCTCCTCTGCTGTACTCATTCCTTAACTTATTAAGGATTCAAGAACAGTTGAGGCTTTGAAACCATGCACAACCAGAGCCAAAATCTCCTATTATAAGTCTAATTATTCTCAGTTCCCTCCATACACATTCTAACAAACATAGCACTTCTCTGTGTACAATATACTGGCTTAACCGAACCTTTTTTAATGATAGTACCATATTAAAGACCTTCTGTTTTCTTTTCTGGTGTCCCATTTTGCAGTTAAAATACAAAATACTTGCTGCCTCCACTCAATCACACTTCTGCAATTACTCAGTGTCTCCTGATAGTGCTTCAGCAATTATTTTTATCTGCAGCTGGAATGCTTTTCTTTCCTCTACATCTTAATTTCTTGGTTTGTTTAGACAAAACATGCTAAACTGATTTCAAAAATATGGTTTACTAAGTGCAGTTCACTGCCAGATGTTATTTAATACTTTCAGGCTGATGCTGTGTGTCCAGAAAAATGGGCCCTGTGCTGATTCTCTTGTCAATAACAACTGAGCTGACAAATGGATCTGGTTCATCACAAATATTGAAGCTGATACCTTAATTCTGGACCAAAAGTATTGTTTAAGTTCTTTTCACAAGCAAGTTGTATTTTAAAACATTATCAAGTCCTAAATGCTGGCAATCACACACATGTACATCAATAACCACGTGCATTTACAAAATCTTTCTTGGTTATCAAGAGCACTCGATTTTTTTGCATTAATGGTTTTTAATGATAGATTGGGGAAAAACCAGAGCAAGTTTTAAGTACCTACCTTAGGCTGCCTGCATGCTATGTTTCTTTTTCTAACAACTGAATGTTTACAGCACAGAATTTCATTGCCAACAAAATAGGCAGGCAAATTAGTCATTTAAATACACTTCTGAAAGAAACCAATTTTTACTTTCAGGTCTGCTTTTTGCAGGAATGAAGCATATGAAAACACAGTTTGTCTGAGTGGACAGAGAGCAAGTGTTTAAAATTATTAAAATAACTTAGAATGTGAACTGTTATGTCCTTTGTAAATCATTAAAACAAAATCTGCATTTTTAACTTATTCATAATTTCATCAACATAGTTAATTTTGACTGTAAATTAAAGCATGGTGCTCCCCACCCCCTGAAATATATATATACTTATCAAATTCTGTCTAGAAGGTGAGCAGGTAGGCTGACAGAGAGCAAATTTGAGATGTCAGCTATCCATTGTTCTGGTTTTCTTTTCCTGTTTAGAGTTCTGTCATTTGCTCCATGGCACCTGTTAGGACCAGCATCACCTCTGTTATTCTCAACAAGAAAACCAAACTTGCAATTTGAGCAAGCACAGGTCAGTGCTGGCTGTACCAGCCTGTGCTGGAAGGCAAATGGCACTGGTGGCTTGGAAGTGCAGGACAAAGACAGTGGCTTCATTCCAGGAGAGCACATCTCTACCTGCAGGCCTGCTGCTGCCTTTCACTGCCCAGCTTTAACAAAGCCTGTGCCTCTTTCACACTGAGTTACTCATCAGCCTGGGGATAGTTCCTGGCCCTCCAGCACTGCGGATGGGTTTCCCTGACATTAAATCAAGAAGGGGTAAGGAAGCATTACAATTTTTGCTTGCTCTTGTCGAGAATCTCTGCTCATGCAGTCCCTGAGTAGAAGTGGTTCATTTGAAAAAAGAAAACCACCACAGCAAACTTTTGTGCATTTTTGTTCATTTGGAGTTTATGCCATGACCAATGTGCAATTTAGCCTTTCAAGTTCGGTGCTTCAGTTTTCCCTTTGATTTCTGTTGACATAAAAGGCATTAAGTGTCTGACTTCAAAGAACAGCCAGTGTGGATATTTGTTGTACAGCATGGTGGTCTTTGCTTAAATGGGCTGCTTCTTTTGTGCTTCTATTTTTTCTGTAGTTGACTTACTATATAAATATTCTGTTCTTAGCCTCCCTGTCTCACCATTCATCCTTACAAAAAAATTATAGAGCTTTGTATAAATTACTCTGGTAGCAAAGTGTAATGTATCCCCAGAATATTTTCCATTTGTATAAAAATGTAAAATCACAGCTTTTCCAAAATTATTTGCAGTCACATCAAACACTACTTTGAGAAATTACCAATAATTAAGACATTAGAGTTGCACCAGCAATTCTACTCTCAAACTTTGGAGGAAATGGAAAACACATAAGAAGGTTAATTTCCTTTCTGAATTTTACACCAGGGACTACCTCTCTAGAAATTCAAAGTGGCTCAGTTATTATCCAGTCAAATTCAATTACATTTCTACCATGGTGACTTTCTTCTGTATTCATCATCCTCATATTAATTGCATTTAGGGCATACATTTCTAAAATATTGTTCCCTTGAGCAAAGCAAGGAGTAAAAAGGCAGAAGCAACTTGTTTGCAAAGGCTGAGGTACAAAGCAGCTCCTCAGAGTGCTGTGGGCATGAGCTGTCACTGCTTCACACGCTGGACCAGCTGCTCCAAATTAATGCAGCATTCCCAAACTTAATAGAGATGTATTAATTTATGCTGCTTGAGAATCTGGGACAGATTTTTGGATCACCAAACACGCAACAAGAAGCAACTCCTCTGCAGTAATCCTGGATGGAACACTGGCCTGTGTTCAGGCTGAGTGTGGCTCATGGATTATAAATAGGATTCCTTATGGCTCCCTTCCACAAAAATGAAGATAAAGCACACCCAGAGCATAACCTGCATCAAGTACTGAGGTCACAGCTTAGAAATGACATCAGATGCTGCACTACAACCAGAGTGTGTTTTATCAGAACTCCATCTCAATCATTCCTAAGAGACAGTCCAAAAGTGTACAAAGACTCCTGTGGCATTACTGGAGATCCAGGACACATTCCTGTTGCTGCTGGTGGTGCCTGTTTTCCCACCATACATAACACTGTGTTGCAAAGCTGGCAGCAATGTGCACTCACCCACCATGACAGTTGGAGTGGACAATGCCACTTGTTCTGACTGCAAATTTCTGAGAAGCTTATGCTGAGGAGTATGAGTTTTTTCACAATCCTCACCAGGAAAACACCACAATACCATGAAATCCCATAATATATTCTGGGAAAGGAGCAGACAGGACTTTCAAAAAGTCTAAGATGGCACAAACCTTTTTCCAGTTCATCCCACTTGTGAGGGCACATTCTACTGCTGAGGAAACACAAGAGAACCCAGAATCCTTCACCGGAGAGTTTGGAGGCTGTTGCAGCCCAAAGAGTTTGGCAAAACCTTCTCTTCCCTGTCCCAGCTGGGTGCCCAGCACAGCCATTTCCCAGCTGTGACAGGTTCTTGCTGGCTTTGCACCTGCAGCTCCTCCTGCCTGCTGCTGGCACTGGCAGCAACAGGAAAAACAGGTATGGCCACAGTGCAGCTGAGCTGAGCACAGCAGGCTCTGGCTTTGGGCAGAGGAGCAAAGTGAGACCACAGGACCCCAGCAGGAGCTGAAGGACTCCAGCAGGATCTGAGAGCACTGCTTGGTGCTGCCTATATTTGTAGAAGTATTGGCAGATTGCAGCAGAGAAAACAAAAGGGGGAAAAAAAAGAGTAAATGCTGTGGACAGCAAAGTCCACGTCACTGCAGCACCCTTGAGGCACAGGGCTGTTGTTTTTATAAATGGATTTTGAATTTCCCACAAGGCTACTTAAGGAATTTGAAGGGCCATGTGAAAAGAAAAAAAAAAATTGCTCTTCATGAGCTGGTATGGCCCTGTCTGGCAGGAATATTACTGGGATGATGTAGGACAAATGCAGACCAGGATAGTGCAGAGATGACATTGCACAGGTGCAGTTGCTTTTATTGCAGCAGTTTTAGACTGATTTACAGGCAGAGGGAAAAGATACAGGCCCACTTGGGAGAATTAGAAAGGAAGGCAACTGCCTTATCTTTTTTTTTTTACACTGCTGAATGGCTGTCTCACAGCAAAGAGAAAAGGGGGAGAAAACCAGAAAGGAACATTTAAAAAAAGTTGTGCATGGGGAATAAATATAGCATCATAGTCTCTGTGAGCTAGGAAGGCCAGGAGGACTTAATCCCCTTCCCAGTCCTTCCACTGGGTGAACTACACAGCACACATCCCTCTTTATGCACCAGATTCCACCTGAAAAACAGAATGGCATCAACAGTCTCTTCTGTAAAGTGTTTTGAGACCCACTGGTAAAAAGAACACAACAAAAACAAACCAGCACTCCCCTTGAAAAACAAAAAAATTCACCATAAAGTAAAATTAATTTTTTCATTTGAGTTTCATGAGAACAGTGGTTGTAAACTTCCTGGCAGTATCACACTGAACAGTCTTTGCATCTGGTTACCGTGCTGTGATTCCACCTGGTCAAGGTGAATTAAAATAACTTGGTTTTTGCACCATTTTTCACCAAGAGATCTCAAAACACTTTACAGAGGAGACTAATGGAAATAACATCACCCAACTCTTCACATGCTCAGGCTAAGCAAAGATTGGTGTCAAACTAAGGAAAAGAAACCAGAAACTGAGAGTCCTGTTTTTTGTTCTTAACCAGGAAAGGAAATACTTTTCAAATAGAAAATTAACCTGACTTCTTCCCTACTCCCCTTTAGAGAACAAGGCAGTAAAACAAGCTTTTGTTTAGTTAGGGGAACTTTTATCTGCTCCAAGTCAGTTTTACAGCAGTAATTGCTATCTGCAACAGATCCATAAAACGATAATACTCTACATCATGGCCTGTATTGCTTTTATTGTTTGTTGAATTTTAAATGTCATATCTGCACTCACAATAGCTCAAATGAGAAGAAAAACAGATTGAAATTTAGACAGGTGAAAAGAATTCCTACCTACTACCCACACAGAGTAGGGCACATTAGCAATAACTACAAGGTGGAAACACAAGTTAACATTACAGTGGAGATACCACTTAAATATGAAATGCAGTGGTCTCTGTAGAGCATTTGGGTTATCTATTACATGAATAAATATGGAGATTTTATACATGTGTGCAAGTAAACCTGTATCATTCACTCCAAGGGATAAACATTCTCATCTCTGCCCTTTGGAAATTAAAGAGAAAGGAAAACTGGAGTCTCGTTTTTCTTGCACACTTCTCTGCCAATGTCACTTCACTAGAGTGATCAAGAGAAATACAGAAAATACAGAAAATGCACTCCAGGATCAAACCCTTCCCTTCTGCCAACTCCTGTTTGTTTGGGGGTTTTTTTGTTTGTTTTTTTTTTTTCTTTTAGTGTCTTTTTATCAGTTTGTACAAAATTGTACAAAATGAGTTAGTCTACTGAGTAACCATATAACTGTTTGAATTATTGAAGGAAGTGAAAAGTCACCAAAACAAACACATCCAGTCTGCTAATTTAACTCACAGTTTCTGAAGTGACATAATGCAGCTTCTTTTTAAAGCTTTCTTGGAAAAACAGCAATTTCCTGTGTTTATTTTGTCTTCTTATTTCAGAAAAGTCTCTCTGATTTGTGGCAGCAGACACAATCTACACAATAGAAAGTTTTTTACCTACAAGAGGTTTTCACTGATATGATCAATGGAGAAATAAAACCCTTTCAGTAACACTGCCTTCACAGATTTTTAAAGAAATATCACAGGCCTTTCAAATGATTGTCATTCATGGTTTAAAAAAAACAATATCATAGTTTAATTACTAGGACCATTATATAACAACTTATTATAGAATCATAGAATGTGTGGGTTGGAAGAGACCTTCAAGATCGAGTTCTACCCAGCCCTAACACCTCAACTAGACCATGGCACCAAGTGCACATCAGTCTTTTTTCAAACATGTCCAGGGATGGTGACTCCACCACCTCCCCAGGCAGACCATTCCAGTACTTTATCACTTTTTCTGTGAAAAACCTTTTCCTAATATCCAACCTATATCTCCCTTGGTGCAGCTTGAGACTGTGTCCTCTCCTTCTGCCAGTTGCTGCCTGGAGAAAGAGACCGATCCCCACCTGACCACAGCCACCTTTCAGGAGGTTGTAGAGAGTGATAAGGTCACCTCTGAGCCTCCTTTTCTCCAGGCTAAACAACCCCAGCTCCCTCAGCCATTCCTCACAGGGTTTGTGTTCCAAGCCCCTCTACTGCCTCGGTGCCTCCTCTGGATGCACTCGAGCATCTCAACGTCCTTCCTAAACTGAGGGGCAGAGCTGGACACAGCACTCAGTGTCCTTCCTAAACTGAGGGGCAGAGCTGGACACAGCACTCAGTGTCCATCCTAAACTGAGGGGACAGAGCTGGACACAGCACTCGAGGTGTGGCCTCACCAGAGCCGAGTACAGGGCAAGAATGACCTCCCTGCTCCTGCTGGCCACACCATTCCTGATCCAGGCCAGGAGCCATTGGCCCTCTTGGCCGCCTGGGCACACTGCTGGCTCATGGTCAGCCAGCTGCTGACCAGAACCCCCAGACCCCTTTCTGCCTGGGCACTGTCCAGCCACATCGTCCTCAGCCTATAGTACTGCAGGGGTTATTGTGGGCAAAGTGCAGGACTCAGCACTTGGACTGATTAAACTTCTTCTTGTTAGACTCTGCCCATCTATCCAACCCTTCCAGATCTCTCTGCAGAACCATCCTATCTTCCAACAGATCAACACATGCTCCCAGCTTAGTGTCACCTGCAAATTTACTAATGAAAGATTCAATACCCTCATCCATGTAATCAACAAAATTATTGAACAGAACTGGCCCCAGCACAGAGCCCTGAGGAACACCACTGGTGCCTGGCTGCCAGCTGGATGCAGCACCGTTCCCCACCACTCTCTGGGCCCAGCCATGCAGCCAGTTCCTAACCCAGCAGAGAGTGCTCCTGTCCAAGCCCCAGGCTGCCAGCTTTTCCAGGAGTGTGCTGGGGGAGACAGTGTCAAAGGCCTTGCTGAAGTCCAAATAGACAACATCCACAGCCTTCCCTGCATCCACCAGGCAGGTCACCTGGTCGTAAAAGGAGATCAGGTTGGTCAAACATGACCCACCCCTCCTAAACCCCTGCTGGCTGGGTCTGATACCCTGGCCATCCTGCAGGCACTCAGGATGATGACACTCAGTATAAACTGTTCCATTACCTTGCCAGGTACTGAGGTCAGGCTGACTGGTCTATAATTACTAGGATCCTCCTTCCCACCCTTTTTGTGAATGGGAGTCACATTGGCTAGCCTCCAGTCTCATCTGGAACCTCACCAGTGAGCCAGGACTGATTGTAAATGATGGAGAGTGGCTTCGCAAGCTCATCTGACAGCTCCCTCATCACCCTGGGATGGATCTACTTTATACCTTAAATTATGCCTTGAACTTGATCCATTTTATTCTGCTAAGCAGAATGGAAACTCATCTGGTATTTGTTATCTTGCAAGAACTGAGACAATCTGTAGTAGGGCTTTTCTCTGTTTTTAAATCACAATAGCAGTGAGAATAGAGCTTTTACATGCTCATCCTATTGAAAAAATGTATTTAATGGATAGCATTAAGCCAAGTGGATGAGATTGTAAGACATATTCAGGGTGCTTTTTCACTGCTTTGATTTTAAATCAAAACATTCATATTTATAAATGAAGCAGTAAATTTTTTTAATGGACTTTCAGCCAAGGGGTAGAGCCAACCTCTGGTAAAAAGATATTTTGGTGACAAATTTTAAATAAACTGAAACAATCAAGTTACAAGCAATGGGAAGAAAATGAAGTAGGGGACTATAGATAGTGAACCCACCATCAACTTGCATGAGTTTGCTAAATGCACAATTTTGTGACAAAGTATGGAATGAGAGAAAAAGAAATAGCCTCAGTACAAAGCTTCCCTCCCATAAGAATCATCCCAAAAACCCCAAATCCTTCAGCCACATCATGAAACACAGAATCACAGAATATCCCAAGTTGGAAGGGACGCCCGAAAATTCTATCTTTTCCTACTTTATGATGCTTAAACCCACCAATACTGAGTGAGGATAACAGACCATATTTAGTGCATACACCCAGTTTTATGACATAAGGGAGACTCTGCTTGCACCCTTCTCAGACCCACCATCATACTCACTTCTCTTTCCCTACCTACACACTGACTGAAAAGAGCCTCACTATGAAAATCCTCCAAGTTTCTGAAGCTTTTTCCAAAAATTAAAATAAGCTTGAAAGAAAAAATGCTCATAACCAGATAACTTGAAGAGATAATATGGAATGCATAAAAAACTTTTCTATGCTTATTTGCAACTAGCAAGAAACCAGAAATAGAGATTCTACACGCAACACTCCAATTCCCACAAGAACCTTCACATTTCATTCCCTTTTTTGTTTGTAAAGTGAACTTGACTGTCACCTACTGAAGCGAAAGAAAACTGTTAATTTATTGCAGGGATCAAGCAACATAAATGTGCAGATGCTGCACTTGCCACCCACAGACTCCTGACACACACAGGTAAACTTTCACCAAACCTCCTGTTTGGGGAGCACCACAGTGCTGACAAGTCTACAGTAAATAAAGTCCAGAGTGACCACTGTCAGGAAAATGGGGTTGAATTCTGACAATAAGTCTTCAGGGGGAAGACCCTCCTTTGATATGAACACTACTTCTTCTACAGCCTTCCAAAGCCTATGGTGTCTGTGATGGCTAAATACAGAGCATAATTTATTTCACAGATTGTTTGGCTCCCTGCACTATGAGCAGACTCCTAGCCAGCTCCTGACCATTTCTGCAGGGAAATTCACTCTTCTCTTTCTGGAGAAAATGCAAGGAAGTCATGCCTAGAATTATCTGTTACCATTGTGGGACTACAGAGTCAGATTGTCTCCTCCAGAAATCCTCTGTGGAAATTTCTCCTGTTCCCACAGCTTTGTGCCTTCTCCTCAGAGAAGCACTGCTGAGGGACACTCTGGGAACACTTGGCATCCACACAGAGGCAGCAGATTCAGAATTAACTTAAATGCAAACTTTGCCATGAAAGCTTTGCAAATCTTCAGACACCAATATATCCTGCAAAGCTGCATGCAAACACCTTCATGTGCTTGAGATCACTTGGAATCCACCCCACCATAACTCAAGGAAAATCCTATGCCCAGGGGGAGGGAAAAAAAAAAAAAAAAAAAAAAACTAGTAAGGAATACACACACACTAGGACTTCAAACCAAAGCCACAATTTGAGCTTACACAGAGAACTACAGCAAACACAGGCTGGTGGTGACAGTGGTTGGATGTCTGGTGAAATGTGGGAGTGGAGAAATTTGTGCTTTAAGGAGAAGTTAACACTGCACATGGTTTTCTAATAGCTTCTGCTTCTAGACTCATGCAATACCTCTGGTTTTAATACCAGCCATCTGTACTAAATTCAAAATGTATCAAAGCTGCACATCCTTAAGATACAGAAAAAAATGAATTATGGAACTGATCACCAGCCCAATGTCCTTTGTCTCTTGAAAGAAACACAGGTGTCTGTCACTAGAAAGGCAGTCAAGCTATAACATTTTGATTGCTGGTACAAATAAGAAAACCATTCTCTGCAGTCAGATTTGAAAATATTAAATCACCTTTAAAAACTGGATGTGTCATAATTTATATTTGCAAGGGTTAAAAGAAATAAATAATAAGGGTTCTGCTACATTTCAGGCTTCTATTTGAAGGAACAGAGATTGTTCCTCCTGTTGCTTATTAGCCAAAAACTGGTGGAATTTCAGGGTAGAGGTGGGAGAAAGAGAATCGTATCTCTGCAAAACCTATGGACTCAAACTAAAAATAAACTCATCTCTCCCTTTTCCCTGAAACCCCTTTCTGCTTTTGTTTGTTTGTTCTGGATTATATCAGTCCCTTTTTCATGCTGGTGAATCATGTCTCTGTCACAGCTGATTCCATTTATCTATCCTGGGAGAAAACAAAAGCTAAAAATAACCCTTTTGGGGTTTCTGGTGGGTTTTGCATGAGAAGGGACTGAATATGTTCATTCCAAGCTTGTGTGTCAAAGTTTGGCTTTATCTTTGCCAGAGTTGATTTAACTAGTACCAGTTAGAAAAAGAAAAAAAAAAGAAAAGAAAAATAAAGCTTTTTGCTGTCCATAAAATTCCAAGTTGGCTAAAATTTAACAACATCTGCAGCAAATAAAGTTTTTTGCCATCCAAGTCAGTACGAGATTTTATTTGCAAGTGGAAGCTTTTTCCCAAAAAGCAATTTGCCATTTCTTGTAATGAACAGCAATGAAATGCACAGTTCTGACAGGCTGGAGTATTTGTATTTAAAAGGGGGTTTTTTTCTGACTTTGGAAAATTTTAACTGTATAGAAATAATCATTAAATGTAGAATATCATCACAACCAATAATTAGACAAAGTGAAAAGAGCATTTTGTCTTGTCAAGGATGGAGATCTTGAAGGAACATTTATTTCTGAGACCTCCAGTTGTTCTCTCACGTGTGTCAGATTCTACTCTATTCTATGGAAACTTGGTGGTTAAAGTGAAAAGAACAAGGGACTTTACAATATCAACAGTTGCTGCAAAAGGGAAAGAAAGCATCAGCATGACTGAATTTTTTATGTGTAGATTTTTAAATATATTTGGGGAATGCTGTAAAAAGATGTAACATTAAAGAAATGGTGGTACACTTAAAATTACAGTCTAATTTTCTTTTTTAAAGCTTAACAACGTTGCTGACTATGACATAGATGGTCTCATGCCAGGAGAAAGCAGTTAAACTCTATGGAGTCCACCAAGAAACACAGATTGCTTCACACCAGAACAGCCCAGAAGTAAGAGATACATCTTTAGGAGTCATTAAGAGGTGGTGTTTATAAAAAAAGAATGCCACATTGAAGTACATATCCTCAATTACAATACTGGTGAAAGTTGTTAGATTTGTTTTTCCCTCTACTTCCAGATCTTTCAAAAAACCCAGGCTGAAAATCACAGGCAATGGAGGGCAGCAAATCAAGAATACCCAGTGAGACCTCAGGAAAATGTCTGAGTGGGAGCACTTGGAGCTCTCCAAATGAAATCCCCAGAGCTCTCTGAAAACATCTAAAGGCCGTGTCGTGAAGCGTGAAGGGATTTCTGCAAACAAGATTCACCAAACAACAGAAAGTTCCTTCTGTCAGCCACTTGGCAGAGCTGCCCATGATATCACCACATTCCAGGCTCCTTAGGCTGACGGAGCTGGAAGCATTTGGGTTCATGAACTCCTGTCTCCCAGAGCCACTCCCAGCACGCTTCTCCTGAGGGGGCCACACTGAGCTTTCCCAAGTGTTCCAAGCCTCACCCCAAAGTGATTGTGGGCTTCTCCCTGTTCTTCCTGCTGCCCCAGGAACCCGACTGCTCTGCCCCATCTGTTACAAGATAGGAGGCATTAGCTTTTCCAAAGTTTAGCTGAACATGGATACAGTGGCGACGATGCAGCTTCACCAAGGTGCGGCTGCTCAGCTGCAAGCCACTGCGAATTATCAGGTCAAAGTTAATAGCAGAGGAAGAGGAAGAAGAATAAAGTGTTACTTTGCAGGGGCAACAGTAGCAAAACGTTGATGGAATGCATAATTTTATCAGTGTACCCAGGTCGCTTTAACACAGATTTGAAGTGTACTTGTTTAGCAGAGGACAAAAAAAAAAAAAAAAAAAAAAAAAAAAAAAAAAAAAAAAAAAAAAAAAAGCAGTTTTCCATGCCATTTCTTCAGACATGTTTGGTTTGGATGAAAAAAATAATTTGCTGTTGCATCACTGAATAGAAAGAGGCAAAATATGATCTCACTGACTTTCCCCTTATGAATCAGCTGCAAGACTGACCTACAAACCTACTCTGCAAAAGCTGCAAACAGCTACTGAAAAAAGGAATCACGCATTCTGACTTCCAAAGGCCTAAATAAGTTATGAAGGCTGATACATAGAAGTTTTCTTTCCAAATAATCATACCTAATCTGCAAGTTCTTTGTTTTTAGTGTGGCACCATTTCCTGCCATTTTTCAGCATGTACTCATATTTTAGCTGGAAACTTGCACTGAAGATCTGTGGAGGAGTTGTAGAGGAACGCATCCAGAGTTTGGAACAACCACAGCAAGTTCTGTCACAGTCATCACATCAGAACCTCAACTCTCCCATACTTGCATTGCATTCAGTTTTCAAAATTAAAAATGTCTCTGTGCACTTTCACTCACAAATTCTAATGAACAGCAAAAGGCTGACACAGGGACACCTCTCCATGCAAACAATACACTGCAGATCTGGGAAGTGCACAATGCAAACAGTAAATACATAATTTTCCCCTGTAAGAATTTTCCTCTTTTTTTTTACTGGCCATAGCCAGTGCAACACGATGTCATTAAAAAATCCCAAGAATCTCAACTTTTTCATCCATGGAGAAGGACAAAGGTGAGACTGCAGAATTTACTGTTGCTGGGGTGTAGTAGGAACTACAAGAGGAAAATAAGAGCTTTTATTTCTCTCTGATCTCTCAAAATACCTAATTACTGCATGAGAATAGGTTCTTCTTCCACTCCTGAAATCATCAGCATCCCAAACATTAATGCTTTTCATCCTGCAGCCTCTGTCCCAGTGGGAAGAGCTGGCACAAAGAAAGCAGTAACAGGGCCAGGTGGCAAGTCCAAGTGGGCTGTGAAAAAGTGGGGAACTGCCCAGACCTTTTCAGATCCAAAAAAACTGTGGCAGAGCAAAAACTCCATCTTAAAGCTGTGTAGACAATAAAAAGGAATTCAAGAAGAAAGTTAATACTTTCCAAGGCAGGATTGAAGTTGCCATGGAAAAAACAGCCCTGCCTCTGCTGCTTAAAAGGAGAGGTGTGAGGAAAGAGAAATATTTCAAGTATAATAATTATGTTGATTACTTCTTGTCACTCAGTGCATAGGTCTCCTCCCTAACCCCTGCCCCTCCTACTGCACACATTCTGTTCCTTAACCTGGCTCCTTGTCCAGTCAATCCTGGCACATCCCTGTTTCTTCACTCTGCCTTTGAACTGTGTTTCCATTTTGGCCAAATGTCTGATTTAACACTGTGCAATGGGACTTTTTCATTCTGATTATTTCTCTTTGAAAGAGCCCAGCTGGTGAATTTATAAAATGGTCTTGTTCTCCTGTAGAGATAAATCTGACACAGGACACTGTAGCTGAAGGTATTATTTTGTCCCTTCTTTGTCTGCCACTCCCAGGGTGGATGTAAAGGTATTTCCCTTGAATTCCATGCTGTACATAAACATCTGCTGATGCTGGAGTGAAAACACATCAGGACACGTGCTTCAAATACTACTGCTTATTTTCACATTACTCTCCTGAAACAGAACTTTATAAATAAGGAATAGGAGGATCTCCCAGATTTTAGTTTACAACCTTAGTGTGTCATCTCAGTAGCATCCATCAATCAGTGTATTGTGACGCAGCTACAGACAGACAAACAGAAACCTGACCATACCATTTAGATACCCATACATAAAGTGAAAGAAGGTTTAAAAACTAAAAATTAAGAAGAGTAGCTCCATAAAACTTGAGAGGCCACACGGAAAAAAAAAAATCATTATTTTTAGAATAAGTCATTGTCCCAAGATCATTAGGTATTTCCTTTCAACTTTAATACTCACAGTCACTTCTATGAGGTCTTTTGAAGGTCTTTAACCAGGTAAGTGATATGTGTAATATCTAGTGCTGAGAAAAGGGGAAAAGTGGAAGTGGAAAGGCAGCAGAGCAGAGTGAAGAGCCAGACAAACATTTTGGAGGCAGTGCAGTCTTAGATCACTTCAAATTGATTGTGAAACCTCAACCCTGAGAGCAAGAAACAGTCAGGATTTCTGTAATACATCAGTAAGATAACAGAAAAAGGATCTGGTGAAACAAAGTGCATCACTTGGTGAGAGGCATCTACTCTCAGCTTTGAGAGTCTTGAAGGCAGATTGTTGGTTTAAATATTGCTTCTACTTTTTGATGTGACTTCTTTTTTAATAATTGCATCAAAATTCCAACAACTTACTGCCTTAAGTTAGTCAAGAGCTTTTGAAGATTCCCCACCTAGACGGTCTTTTACTCATAGGAACCAATTTTCTTGAGCCACACACCTTCCACAAAGCTAGACCTAGAGAAAGCTTTGTGTATCTATTTTTCTTCTGAATCATAAAAAGGAAATGAAAATACTCCTCCTGATTCATCATTCTCATGGGACTTCTGCAAGAAACCTGTGTTAGCTCACATAAACTCAACACACCCCACCAAAAGAAAATAGGCACATCTGTGGCTTTTTATTATTCTTTGTCCAAAGAGGCCTAACTTTCAATTGTCTTAATTATAATCCCTGTAATTGCATTCCCTACTCCTTTTGTTTATTGAGACTCAATAGAATTTTCTTAAAATCCTCTTTTGTTACTACCTATTAACCAGCTGATTTTTAACAGCTCATTTTGCTCCCTTCTCTACTCCTGTTTCAAGTTTTATTTACGTTCTCTTGCATCACAGTTCTTAATTCAATTTTAAAAAAAGCAGTACTGTTAACAAGTATTTGGAAATTACACTGTTCTGCATTTTATTCCAATTGTTATCATTGTTAAATAAAAATTCCATATGAAGAGGAAGCTTCTGCTCCAAAAGCAGTGTGTTATTGTTGTACTTCTAAAAGCATTTGACGTGACCATAGAATGAGCACAGTAAGTTTGGACATAGAGAAGAAACATTAACCCCTTGTCACCCTAAGTGACAGACTTGCAAGAATTGACACTCTCCCTTTAGCACATTCATACTAAAGCTAGAAGTGTCACTAATTAGCTCAGGTTTTTTTCCTTCAAGGAACTTAAAGAACTAAGCAAAGATAGAGAATGCCTACAAGAGTATTTCTTCATATAGGAAAACAGCACAAAACCTCCCCACAGAGTCAAATTTCCAGTCATGTGGCCCTATGTTCCCTTAGTTCACATCTCATTTTTGCTGGCAAATCAACAACACACTTCTACCTCTCTATGGTGATTCACTTGAATTTTTGCCAGTGAGTCAAAGCATTTTTCCCCTAAAAGAAAACACCTCACCGGCATCATTTACTACTCCCCCTAAAAATACTTTTAGGGCAACATTACAGGCATACTTTTGACAACTGTACTTTTGGAAAGCAGCATTCTCTGGAGCAGTCAGACAATGAAAGGTTTACTGTTCTAAAGTCGTGGCTAATGACTAAGAACAGACAGGCGTCAACAAGAACTTGAAGATAAATGTTCATTTCTTGTCTTTATAGTCATAAAAGATTTTACTGTCTGTAGGTACAAGTCTAGATAAACAGTCATTTAGCCTTGTTACTCCCAGTACCACAAGATTTTTTAATACATCAGCATTTTGAAGTTCTCTTGACTTTGACCTACAAACAGAAAACTAGAAAAAAATTTAATAACACTTTTTCATGCGAGACTGCTTGTATCGAACTAAAAATTCCTTTAGAAAGCAGGGTTAAATTCTGCCTACATCAAACATTCTTGCGGGTGATTGACATCAACAAAATAGAAGAGCCATGTTATTGTTAAAAACTAAAATTATAACAGCCTTATAGCTATGGGTAATACCGTAACAATTTTTGCCACTCTTTGCTGTGAAAGACACTTTGCTGCATAGATACTTTGCAAAATAGCATGTGAAAAAGAGGAATGAAGATGGGATTTTGTAGAAAATGCAGTTTGGCAGAACATTACAACAAACATGGCAAGCATTAAGCAATGATCAAGCACTGTGTTTAATATTTCCATAATAATAGGAAGGAAACGAAGATAAGGTCTGTTAGTCAAAACTAAGGGAAGGATTTTAAGACAGAAAACTAAACTTGATTATCAGAATATCTCAGTGATAGAAAAATATATATTCACAGATCTCAGCATCTCCAAGGATGACAAAGCAGAAATACTCCAGTGGCGTCAAGTTACAAGACCCAAAACACGTTTCCCATTTGTGATCTGGACTTTGTGGGTTGTGTCTGATCAAAAGGGTGTTCTCCCACAGGCTGTGCAGGGTTCCCAATCCCACATGATCCTCAGATCCTGCCCAACAGTGACTGCTACAAGACAGCTCCTGGGCTGCAGCTCAGCCCCTCAGCACAAGCTCATGTGTAAACACCAGGGCTTACAGCCCATTTAATAATTTGGGTTCAGAGAGCCCATGGAGAAAGTTAATCCACTGCACTTGGAGAATGAGCTGGCCTAATGTCCCAGGTCAGAGTTCTTCAGATTTCTCCCTGTCTCCACAGACTTCCACTGCTGGCTTCAGCAGCAGGACTGCAGATTTCACCTGCCAGAGCACAGCTGGGTGTCAGCCCACTACAGGCCAGCTGTGTTTAAACAAAAGAATTCAAATGAGAGCTAACAGTGTAAACCAAAAGACCTTGGACTTAAATTGCTTCCTTAATTTTCCTAACCCCCCCTCCACCTCCCCCAATAAACTAAGGCAGTTTAAAACAGGTTGATAAGGAAGCCATAGCCACAAGTGGAAAGAATATTTCTTTAATAAAGATGGGGTCACCCACCTGAATTGTCAGACAATTCTACACCTTCTCTTTCCTGCCCAAACAAGAATAGTGAAACCAAAGAACAGGCTGAAACCCATTGCCCAGGGAGTAGTACAGCTGCTGTCACACTTTGATACTGATACTCACCTTGCTCAGACAGAGCTAGAAGAAAAAAAGACAGGTAGAGGAGAAGCAGTGAGGGGAAGGGTGATGTCATGAATAGCAAGTTCTTTAATGAGCTCATGCCCCTTCTATTTGTGAAAGAGATAAGCACTTTCTGAACAAGGAACAGGCAAAGATAAGATTAAATAGCCTCCAGCTCTTCATTAGCTCATGCATTAAAGCGTCACAATGCTGAAACTGGAGATTTTGGAAATGCTCATTATTAGGGCTCAGCTGATACAACTGAAAAGAGAGGATGACTGTGTGATACTATGAGGGTTTGGGGCTTTTCTCGATTGCTATAATTTTCTAGTATAATACTTGTCTGAGATAAATACTCAATGGATAAAGTAAGGGCATATATTTTGGGTTTGTATTTCCAATTCAGTTGAAGAGGCCTGAAATATGGGCTGTGGCAAAGTTTTAAATCCAAACATCTGAACTAAAGGGTCATGTTTTAAGCACTAGAGGAATCCAAAAGCTTTACAATATGCTTATGAAAATACCAAAATAATTTTTTAAAAGTTCTACATTCATCTGTGAGATATCTGCTTCTTGCATCAATTAAACCAGCTGGTAAAATCTACTAAACTGTGACTAGGTGTTTATCTGTTGAAGGGGAAGAGATCTGCCCTTGCGAACAAACACTGAAATTTTATTTTACCCTAGGCCACCCACAGTGTGTTTACTCATCACACACAGACCTGCTATAAAGTAAGCAGGAGGATAATTCTGCCTTAATTTTCAGGGTTTAATACTATGTATGAGTGATAAAATTAAATTTAAGCTCCAAGTAAATATGCAGGGGTTCAAGCACACCAGTTGGTTTGCTTTCACAACCAGGCAAACAAACAACAAAATAAATCTAAAAAGGTGTAATATAATATCACAGGAAAGAGAGACCTCTGTAAGTCAGAGTACAGACACATTTCACAGAAATCCAACAGCTACCTACATGGTTATAGCTCTAAGCCTCTGTTTAATCAAGTACATACAGGGCTGACTATAAATTGGAAGGGAATGCAACCCCCTTTATCCTGGTTATCGATTACAGCCAGCAGGGAGCTGCTGTGAGGTCACTGGGGAGATGTGTTGATAACAAAAAGATAAAGATTTCTCTCCACATTCTGCAGATGTTAGGCATTCTTCCAGGGAAAATTCTAAGGCCATCTGAGGACACAAACTCAGATTCATAACCAGCTAGAGGCAAAACTCAGATGCTTAAGCATTGAAATACAAGTCAGAGCTCAGTTAAGGCTCCTCAGTGCAGCGAGCAAAGTCAAATTTTGTTGTCCAGGGCTTTTGTCAGACATGCACACACACTTCTCCCACCCCACAAAGAGCAGGAGAAACTGCAGGGATTGATGACAAGATGAGGTGGTTATGGATGATGAAAGGAGCTTAGAGAAGACCAGGTGAGCTCTGAAGTCGCCAGCAAGATGTGCAAGGGAGTTCTGGGTGAGAGTGAGAGGCCCTCAAATCTTCATCCAGAAAGGTACTGCTTTCCCTGCTTCCATTCCCCCATCTTTTCAACCACAAGCTCCCCAGCTCCTGTCCACTTCTCTGCCACAAGCAACAGACCCTGCCCTCACCACTTCACACTGCACCAGCCAATCTCCCGTCCTAAGGGATTGACTTTCCTCCTGTGCCTCAGGAGCTGCAGGGGGAAAGGGACAAGCAGAAGACAGAACAGGCCCAACCCATTTGTGCTGCTGAGACAAAGTTTGGCGCAAAGCTATTCTCCCTCACTGACAGAGCAGTTCTGTATAGAAAGAGCAGGGTTAATTAGCTTAATAAATTGTACCTATTTTACTTAGAGCTGACCTTGGGTTTCCCTGCAAGAGGGGGCAGACAAAGGAGTTGCAGTCAAAACCCTCAAGGTACCACAGCCCTTCCTTGGCTAGCAAATTCCCCTTGCCCAGTGCTTGTTAAATACTAACAGGCTTGTCTTTTAAATTAAAATTTAATCAGAGCTTGGCAGGTAGGTAACATGAGACTAATAGAAGCCTTTCATTCAAGGTTACACAGAAAAGATTATGCATAGAAATCAAATTGAAGCTTTTCCTACATTAAAAGGACCAAACCAATGACAATTCTTTGTCAAGATGAGAAAGAATGTGAACTTCCACGAACTACAAAATTCAGAGATGAAGTATGAAATTTACAGCAGCCAGTCTCGAGGGAGTAAGAAAAGAACTAAACACAAGAAGAGCACAGGCTTTGTTTATCTGAAATGCCTGGTAAATGCTGCAAGTTCCACGCATTTCAGATCAGAAACAAGTTGTATTTTTTTTTAATAACAAAGTAGCTAAGTAAGCACAGAAAACTAGTTTACATTGTATTATTGGATTTGTATTACTGCAGGGACAAATCACAGAACTCACAGGAAGGGACCCTTCAGTGGCAACTGCTGGACTAAGAGAAATCAGCATAACAAGAGCTTCAGTAGCTCTTGGAGCTTTGTTTTCAAGCATATTTTTATACTAATGAGTACCACACATTGTAGACAGCTGACTAAATAAAAAAATAGAAAAAAAGACCATCAAGATTATCTATTCTTGCCAGTGCCCGTGTGTAGGCAGCCTGACTGACTAAAGCAGGGAGATAAGTATCAGTGAGTTATGAAAAATGCCATTACAGCAGGCCAGGAGCAAACAGGCAGAGCACTGAGAGAAACAGAGCTCAATATAGCGTGCAATGACTGTAAGCTTCAGTGCCCACATACTAAGCTTTCTGTACTGTAATGGTCTGATAAATTCATTTTGACCCAGAGACCAGAGAGAAATTGTCTTAGCAGTACAAACAAACAGCTAGGCAATTAGGGCCAAGTTTTTTGAGAACATGGTGATAACATCTAGAAGCATTGTTGGGTGAGGGGGAAAAGCAGCCCTGGAGGTAGGGGGTTGAAGCTGGAGGAAAAGGGAGAGTATCATGGCTTCTCCAAATTGAAGAGCACTAAAAGAGAAAGCAGACAAGAAGTGGCACTGGTATTTGTCTGACATCTGTTTCAGTGTATCCCACCTGAAAAGCAACTTTCATTGTCCCATTTGGAGTTCATCCAGTTTGGCCTATAGAAAGATTTGACACGTGCAGCTGTGAAAGTGTCAGAGCTGAGAAATCCAGGAGGAACCATCAGGCTTTCTAGAACTGCCATCATTTCAAGCATTTCCTGAAAGTAACTTATTAAAATAGAGTTTTCAAGCACAGAGATTAATGCAGTGGTCAAATGACCAAAGCAGCAATTTCATCGATCAGCTTTTACATATCAGCCCTATTTAGGCACAGACATATGTTAGTTGCAAAGCAGAACATTGCCTGCAAAATTTCAATCCCTTCCAGGCAGAGAAACAGGAGCAATTAATATTGAACCTGAAGCGTTGTTTTGTGTTGATTTAACAATCAGTATTTCAGCATTGCTTTAAATCTACATCATTCAATATGGTAGAGTAGATACAGAAGTGAGTGAAATTTCAGGTCTAGAATACCTTCCTTCGGTTTCGGTAGGGCTACCCAAGAAAATAGCCAGGAGAAGAGATAAGATGATTTCTCAAATTAATACTAACTTGTCATGTGAACATCTTGCACACAATAAGAGGGTTTTTGTTTTTGTTTTTTTTTGTTTGTTTTTTTTTTTTTTAACAGGGATGCCTGCTCATTGCAAAGCACCTACATTTTATTTTAGACTTGAATAAATACAGAGGAAATACATTTATATTTTACTTTGACTGCAGCTGAATGAGCAGTGGTGTCAGTGTTCACTGAAGAATGAGACTTGGTATTGTTTTGAAACACACAAAGATGTCAATTCCATTTGCATCATTAAAACTTCTTTTTCCCTTGTCAGATTTTTCGTTCAAGTGTATTTTAGGTAAAAAAAAAAAAAATAAAAAAAAATAAAAAAAATCAGCAAGACCCAAACATTCATGAGAAGTATTTTTGGAGCTGCCATAAACAATCCATAGCCTAAAGTCCAACCGATTGAACAGAAGCAGCTCCCTCCAGTGACTCGGCCGTGTCATGTCAATTCCAATAGCCTTTAATGCACGGAAAGCAAGTGTGTCTTGCTCATTGGGTACTATGTTGCACTCTAGAAAAGTCTATAAAAGCTAACTGAATGAAATGAACACTTAGATTTCAAGAAGTAAAGGCACTTGACCAGGAAATACAGAATAAAACTGAATAGAGACTGTTAAATAAAGCAAGACTATAGCACCTCTTGAGAAATACCAAACTAACACTTTAAGACACAGAAAAAAAACCCCTCTTCCTTCTTTTATCTTTGGCTAAGTGGACAGTCTACCAGCTTCCTGGGTTGAAATACAGACCTAATTCCAATTTCCTTTTTTATTTAAATTCCACTGTCAAAAATCATAACCAAATAATAGCATTTCCATTTTATGATCAATGTATTATTGTTCAGGTTATTGGGAAAGTTTCAAAGTAGATTTTTGTGATATTGGTAATGATGAAATACTAAAGAAATCTTCCATTAATCCCATTTTCTAACTACAGAACTGTTCCTGACTTCAGTAATAAAATTTTATTTCCCTGTTTTGTCCTCTAATGCACCCATCACAACTCACCACATAACCACACTGAGCTGCTCTCCTAACTTTCACTTACAGTTTCTGGGTTCTTGGGGTTTTTTTCCCCCAGCTTGATGCGGCCTCAGAAATGTGTGTTGGAGCAGCATGGAAGACAGGCATGCCACCTCTTCAGAAAGTAGGCTGTAAGGATTCCAAGTGACTCTCGCAAGTGGAAGGCAGGATTCTGGCTCAGTCCATGCTCCCAAGGGCAGCAGGGTAGCATTCAGCTATTATTAAGGTAAAAGTAAAGCTTCCTGCCTTAGGAAGAATGATAGGTTTTTAGCTCAGCTCTCCCCTGCACAAGTTCTAGCCAAAAAAAAATGGTGTCTTCTTGCCTTCAAGCTTTTCTCCATCCTTTTTTTTGACCCAAATTGCTCCTATAGTGCCTGTTCTGCTTGTGCTTGGTAGGAGAGAGGGGCTGCCTCAGTCACAGGAGCAGCCCAGGGAAGGAAAAAGGGAGGACAAGTAGTAGAAACAATTTCTAAGGTATTATTTGTGTTCAATGCTGCCAAGACAAAAGACACCCTGTGGTTTATGGATGGAGCACCTCAGCAAGGACCCCAATGTTTGGGCTGCAGACACCACAGATTCCTAACCCTGCCCCTCCTGTGCCTGGGTGCAATTTACACAGGCAGACAGGGAGCCCAACCTGAACAGGCACAGGCACCATTCAGCCACATCCAATTGAATCTCACAGGAGAAGTGCTAAAACACCAAATACTGCAAAAGCACCAGGTCAGGGGGTACAGCAAACCTGCTTGCTTATTTCTGCCTAAGGGACAGAGTCACACTTCTCTGTGCAGTGCAACCACCACGCTTTTCCCACCAAGGGTTTTGATCCTCCCCTCCCCAAAACAGCAGTGCCAAAGGGGTCACAGTTTTCTTTGGCCTGGCATGGACAGGCTGGGCTGATCCCAAGGGTTGCACTGTCACCTGCAGCAAACAACACCCTCTCATGTTATGTTTTGTCCAAGCTTCCATCACAGCTGCACCTAGAGATGCTTATGCTATTGCCATGTGTTGTGGAGCTTGGAAATGACAATTGAGTCCTAAGAATATTGAACTAAACCTTGGCAAATTCTGTCATTGTGACAAAGCCTTGATCACATGATTCCCCCTTCCCTAGCTTTGTCCTCATGCTACGGGCAAGAAAATCCAATCCAGCTTCTTGCACCCCTTTCAATAACAAAGGTCACAGCTGCCTTTTTTTCCTATTTTCTGACTTGCTACTGAGATCAATCATTTTTGTGTAAAGCAAAGCCACACATGAGTCTTAATATTATCTGCATCCTGTGTAAACTATTTCTTACCCAAGACAGATATTTGCAGCCATATACCCGGACTCCCTTCATATCCCTGCCATGACAAATTCTATTCACACTTTAAAATTCTGTGAAATTATTAGCAAACTCATTCAGAGAACAAAAATCAATTCGAGAAAATGCTTTGTTCAAGCTTCTGTTTCCAAAGCAACTTTTGATGTCAAACTCTTCCATCAGATCTGGCAATTTTGCTGCCCAGATGTTGACATGATCATATGCATTCAGTTCTATTTTGACAGCCTTCAGTGGGCAGGCACAACAGTCTATTTTCCAGAAAAGAAAGTCTAAGCACAACACCAAGTGAAGCCTTTGGGGCTTAGTTAAATTACTCCTGAAATTGCTAAGTTTAAGGATAGTAGGGATTTTTCTTCGTGGGACAACTTGCCAGTTTAACGCTGGGGAAATTCAGATGCAGATCAATGACGTTTCTAAAGAAGCTTACTGAAATAACCAATGGGATTTGGAAAGCTGAAATGGGAGTTTCTCTTTCTCCTGTGTTATAGGGGAGTGCCCTCCACTGGCCAAATGTTGTCACTTTTTGAATCAAAGAGCAAAAAATCACCAAGACTCCAGCAGAAAACCTCAAAAATACTTTCAAAGCCCCTCAGAATCAGTGTCAAATACTTATCAAAGGTTATTGCATCATGGCACCAGTTGATTGCTTTCATATGCCATGGAAATAAAAATACTCTGGGTGCTGAAATAAATCCCAAGGCAGCACTTTGAAAGAGTTCCAAATGAAAAGTGACAAGACAACCAAAGGCTAGTGCTAAAAAAATGCAATTGAACACAAGACCATAGAGTGGTAAAAAGTATAGAAGCAGACCAGCTGTCACCTAAATTTTCACCATTTCACCGCATTTTTTCCTGTTCAGAAATGACGGATGATGGTGCAATTCCTCATGGAAGCAAATAAGAATGGATTGGAGTGCCATGCTGAGAACAGAACAAGCCGCATAAGTGGTACATGTATTCAATGGACTTGACTTATTAAAATAGAGTTTCAGAGCACAGAGATTAATGCAGTGGTCAAATGACTAAAGCAGCAATTTCATCGATCAGTTTTCACGTATCAGCCCTATTTAGGCACAGACATATGTTAGTTGCAAAGCAGAACATTGCCTGCAAAATTTCAATCCCTTCCAGGCAGATAAATAGGAGCAATAGATATTGAACCCGAAGGGTTGTGAACCTGAAGCGTTGTTTTGTGTTGATTTAACAATCAGTATTTCAGCATTGCTTTAAATCTACATCATTCAATGTGGTAGAGTAGATATAGAAGTGAGTGAAATTTCAGGTCTAGAATACCTTCCCTTCGGTTTTGGAAGGGCTACCCAGAAAACAGCCAGGAGAGGATGTAAGATGATCTCTCAAATTAATGCTCACTTTTGATGTGAACATCGGGTCAATTCCCGTTGTCAGGTAAGCTGTGCAATCACCCCAGGGGCAGGGGCGAGCTCGAGTGACTCCGGTTATGCAAATGACGGCACTTACGCAATCTGCATAAGCCTTGCTATTCACAAACTGTTGGTTTCCAACCTCAGCTATTTACTAAAGGATTTTTTTCAGTGACAAGGCCATCTTTTCTCGAGTAAAGGTGATTTCAGGTGAGTTTTTCACCAACATTACCATCACCTTCATGCATCAGCTAGACCTTCATGAGCCTGCTAACTCAGGAGATCGCCTCACCTGCATTCTTTGGATTGGTTTCTGATGGGATATAAAACATTGCTTGTTACCTGGGTGCTCTGCTCCATCCAGGCCTTCCTGGATGTTATTACCTTGCTTCACATTGGAAATCTACTCCAGAATCCCCATGCCCAAAATTGGACAGGTGTATTACAGGAGAAAAGCTTGAAGGTCACTCAAGATCTAGCCGAAGCACAATACACAAATTTCCTGTACGATTTTTTTGTTCATTTCCAGAAATATTTGCTAATCCAAGTAAAGCAATAATTGCTATGAACAAGCAATAAAACAACAATTGCAGTGAACTCTCTGATGGAGATTCTCTGTCTTGGAAAATAATTTCACTTTCCCATTTGTGGAACATTTCCTTAAAAGTGTGCCTGCTTTATAAAAATATTACCTGAGATAGCCTTTCTATTTTCAGTCTGTATTTATAAATGACTGTTTAATTTAGGTTTCCAATCAGATCATATTAGGATTGCTTTAGAGCTTAACCTGATGGAGAAATCTACAAGTATAAAAGTGTTTGTAAAGCTCACAGCTCTTAAGAACTGTGCCAGCTGCCTTTAAAAAGTGGGAAAACTGAGACACCAAGACTGCAAGCCATCCATCACAGCAGTGCTGATTTTCCAAGCCTCTGGCTACTTCCAAACTTAGGGCTAAACTTGCATTTGGTAGGAAGTGTTCATATTTAGTTAAACCAGATCAAACTCAAAATCGCTTCAAGTGCATCCAGTCAGCAAAAGAACAACTCTTAGTGGGTGACAGGTGTCCCCCATTATTAATGAGCATTTATGTGATCACTTCAGGAGCTGCTGCTTACTCACTGTGCCACGTTGGATGCCGCTGGCAGTGGGGACTCCTCGGGTACCAGGTCCATGTCATCAGTGAAGCTGTTGGCCCGTGACATGTCTGGGGTGTGCCCTTCCAAGTGCCTCCTCACTGCACAAACAGTTCAAAAAGATCATAAATACATTAGGGAGACAAATCTGCAAGCTCTTGCCATGGCACGTACACAGCTCAAGCACAAGGAACCTCCTCCAAGAAAGGTTTGTCTTCTTGAGGGCTGTCTCCCCTGAACAGAAACTCACCACATCTGCAATATTAATGTGGGCATGACAGTACAAACTATCAGATCTCCATTTCCTCACTCAACACCATTTGATATGTATGCTTTAATACCTTCAAAACTATTATTTAAAATACTATTATCATACAAACAGAATGCTTGAAACCAAAGTGCTCTCTGGTTACTATAACCACCAGTGTTCCACATTTGGCCCACAAACCAGGAAGCCTCAGGTGGCTGGATGCAGTTGGCTCTGCAGGATAACCATGGTGGATACTAGCTGTGCTGGAGTTTAGCTCACATTCCACACATCAAAAAGGTACAAATTTCATTACAGATTTGGAAAACAATGGTCAACTAATGAAGGCGTCCACTAAAACTACAAAAAAATAGAGAAGTGCAGCTAGCCCTGGAAGTGGTAAAATCCAACATTTTCTGAAGATTTATCCTCAAAATTCACTTCCATCTAATGTAGATCTGACTTTTTCATAAATGTGCACTGTACATGTACCTGCCTTTCTAAGTTCAGATGCATTAATATTCAAAAGCTATTTCTGCTGCAAGTACTCTTCATTATATTTTCCCATATTAAGTTGGTTCAAAAGCTATAAAATATATCTAGCTTAAGTTGTTCTGATCTAAAAGCTATTTCATTCATGATTCCTGGTGATCTTAACAGTTTCTAAGGAAGCTACCTATAAATTTTAATTCTGGTCATCCTTGAAAGCTTGGCACCTGAGCTGATAGAACTTGAAAAATGGATAGGATGACACATTAATTCAAGGGAGGGAAAAAGTGTGGGTGAATCACTAAAATTAAGCAAAATAAGTAAAGACTAAATAGTGCCACTGGCATATGCTGTGATAATGACCCATATGATAGAAATAAACCTTGACTCCTAGAAAATTAAATTGTTGAACTCTCCATTTAATTCCAGAGCAATACTTCAGCTGGATTAAGTTCAAAGTAAATGCTAAAAAGCCTACAGCACCAGAGTTCACTATTGGAAGAGCCATAACCCAAATGCAAGGAGTGAAAATGAAGTCTATGGAACAGGATTATCAAATGGTGTAAGCATTGACAACGTAATATGACGAATATTTCATCTACCTCTGCTGCATTTAATAACAAGTAAACTCTATTTCCAGGGGAAACCCAAATCTTCCTGCCACTGGAGTATCAACTGTGCTCTCCTAGCACTACCGAAATATTTTGGCTGCTCTAGAGGAGCTTTACTCTGTGCAGCCTGCCAGTTCTGCATTTGTTCTGATAAGACATTTTCCCTGTAAGAGAAAATGTGGCTGCATACTTTCCCAGACAAACTCTTGAAGCACACAGATCCAATATCTGAAGTATGGCTTTGGGAAGCACCAATCTCTGAACAAGTAACATGGCACACAATCACATCTGCAAAATTCAGCTGGGGGAGTTTTGGATTTAGCTACAGTAAGCTTTTTCTTATAGAAACTTCACAAAACTTGTGAGTGGGCCAAAGCAGAGTTAAATCACCGTGCCTATATAAGGCACACCAGATTAACAGGAAAACTCTGCATTGCTATCAATTCCTACTCCACAATGAACTGCTGAAAGGGTCAGAGCAGGGCCTAGTTAACTCATGGCAGCCTGCCTCTTTCATAGCACTGCATAGATACTAAACTTACTGCAATACATTTGCCATAAGAAGTCATAGGATTATATTTTAATTCTGTTGTTTTAGAGATTGGTCTATTATTGCTTTATCAAACTCCTCTCTGACTCATCTCACTGCTGTTTGCTATCTGCATCCAGTCACTCCTAAAAAAAGCCCAGCAAACCTAATTGTTTACATTTTGCTTGCTAGCTCCTTTTTTGAGAAGTGTTCCCCACTGCAATGTGCTCCCCAGCACGGTGGTTCTGAGCAAAGGGAGATCACAGCAGGAGCCAGTTCCAAAACCTTTGCTTCCTCATGATTGCCACTTGCTGTGCTGAGCAGCTCTGCTGTTCCTGCAGGGTGCGCCTGGAGCCTGCTCTCTGACCAGGCACCTTCTGCTGGGAACTGGGGAAACCTCATCCTGGGATTTAACAGCCTCTGCTTGGTTACCTGCATGGGCAGGACAAGCATCTGTTGTGTAAAGACAAGGCAAAAGCACTCAGATTTTCCCTTTGGTCAGGACTGCTGTGACTATCTGTGGCAGTCTCATTCCACAAGGAGGGCACATTTCATTCCTGCAAGCATTTGGAGAAAGGCAATGATGTGGTTATGTATTCTACCCAAACAGGAGTTGTCTAATACATACTCCATAGTTGATTTTACCAGCTGAATGGAATTTATGTACTAACTCCATAAAATTAAGTATTTGGGTCACATCTCAGAGATTGCCTCACTGCTTCCCCTCTGCCCTCCCTTGCTTCCATGGTCAGATCATGGACAGAACAATTTTTGCCATTTTGGTTGCAGACTGGATTTATCTCAAAAGTATTAAGTGAAAGAAGAGCTGCTCTAATATATCAAGTTAAAGCAGAAATCACAGCTCTGAGGCTCATCATATTTGGGTGGTGATATTCTGAGATTCCCTACTACCCTCAAGACCACTTGACTCAATTCAAAGTATTAAAGCTGTCCTCAGAGAATATTTGTTTTATCCATGCAACCCCAATAAAAGTTGTTTAATACCTATTTTCCTCTATGCTTTTAGAACTTGGTAGTTCTTTGTGTTTCTGCTTTAAAATATTATCATATGAATAATGTGTCCTGATCCCTAAATGAATGCTAATGGTAAATGCATGTGATACATGGTATTTTCTAAATATTTTCTGTCCTTTAAGTGACTAGCAGAATAGTGAACAATTGTCTTCATATTCAAAACATTCTTTCTAGAACCAACTCAGTTTTTGATGTTAACTCACTTTCCTTGAACTTCCAAAACTCATTTAGACAGCAATGTTCAGTCATAAATCAAAACTCCCAAAAATCACACTAAAAGGAACAATTTCTTTTTTAATGTCAAAAAGCCATAAGCTCCTGAGCAATAAAGTAATTCACAATAATCATTCGTGATAGTGCTTTCAATTTGAGCAAATGTGGAGCATTATAATACATCCAACACATGGCAGTGATGTTCTCCAGAAAAAAACCTCAAAGTTGTAAGGCCCAGCTACTACAGATGGTAGTTTGTAGCAGCTGCAGCTCAAGCCAGAACAACTCTGTCTTCCCTCTCTATATTTATTTTCATAATATTTCCTTGTCCAGACTGACTTTATGGGGATTAATGTCCTACACATTTGATGCTGCAGAGTATTACACAAGGGGAGGCAAGGAAATATGAAGAGGGTAAAGAAGAGGAGCCATCCCTCCCATGTGTTACTACCCAGAGTATGAGGAAGCTGTACTGGCTTCATCATAAAATATACAATACTTTATGAACATGAAAAGTTGGAAGCAATAAATTGAAAATACAAAATAGGATCTACCACAGTACAACAAATTTCTGTGAATACCACAGACCCAGGGATCCCCAGCACAGAGCAACTGATTAAATCAAACAGCAAAAAACCTTAAGTTTCATATACCTTTAGCTTAATTTCTAAAATGTTTAGGTCATAAACATTAAAACGTAACCCAGAGATATTTTTTGTAATGCTGTTTGGTTTTATCTAGCCTTAGGGTCCTTATCTATTACACTAACTTCTTTCTGTCTTTGTGTTATCCCAAATTACAAATGCAACAGAGAACATGACTGCACTATTGTTGTCATTCCCAAACAGCCAATGCCCATCAACAGCAGGATAAAGTAACAAGGAAGATGTCACTATCCTCTTCTCAGATAAAGAAGGTGGAAAAAAGGGAAAAGCAGGTCTGTGTTCCTTCAGTGCCACTGTCTCCTCATCACTTTCAGATCAGCAGCTGTTAAAACCCTCTCTCTCAGTGCCAGGCTGCTCTACTCAGTATCATAACACATAGGACATAAACTTATGATTTCATTTCACATGTAAGGCTGCACCTTGACAGAAAATCCCTGGGATAACTACACTTCCTTTATCTGCAGGGATGAACTGCCTGTGAGATCACAGTTATGTCTTGTCTGCTTTCCTGTGTTAGGAACTTGTTTCACCTCATTTAAAAATATGTATTTGTAAAGCTGCATAGAGGCAAACTGGTTTGGGCCTAGACTGGGACATTTCCAAATCCTTACTTTCCTCAGAAGAATAAAGGAAAGTCAACAGCTTATGAAAGCCCAGAGGCCTGGAAGTATCTGACACCTCAAGACCAGCCTGCTTTTAAAAACCTCTTCAACTTGCATTTTTACTATCATTCATCTCAGCAGGCAAATAACATTCAAGCTCCTCTGAGGAGTCACGTTGGGATAATACAGCAAAACATAATTAGCATAGACTGAGTTACCAAAATTATAAGAGCTTTTCTTCATTATTGTGTGAAGCTACAGTAGTGTCAGGAATGTACTCAGTACTGCTCCAAATAAGATAAAGATATTTTTACTTTAGTTTTATGTAAAACTGTTACAAATTTGAGCATCTGAAGCTGTGATTTTACATCCTTAGTGCACACTCAAATGTAAGCCATCTGCAAATGCCATATACATGGTCCCATACACAACTCTTAGAGCTACAAGTACAGTTAAAAAAGCTCAGGCTACTTTCTCTACTTAACTTCAGGCAGCTAAATTAATTATCATTCGAGATGTGGCTGATTTAAATTCAGGGCAATGTACAAGAATTGCATTTTGTTCCCAAAATACCAGCAAAGTCACATCAAAATTAATTAAGCAGCGGTTTGCACGTAGAAAAGAAGTAAAAGAGCATTTGAAAAGGTGAATCGAGGAATAAGAATAAATTTCTATTTGCTGTGCTGCAGACACATTGCTAACTCCATGCAAAAAGTGCTGAGCACTCTTCCTGCTGCAGTTACAGTCTGGTCTGCAAGTGTTTCAGATAAACTTCAACATCTGGTTTCCTGTGTATCTGATTTGAAACAATCAGCACTCAAAATGCACTAATGCTGCCTTTGTTTGTTGTACATTCTTTTGTTTAGATAAGCCTGCAGGCCAAATTACACACTGCCTTACAGCCCCTGGAACTCACTCATTACTGATGGGGCAGCACGGGGATGTAAATGAATACCAACACATTACTGAGAATCACAAGGGCATGCAGCACGGGAAAAAGGCATTTAGAGAAACAAACATACTCTTGAATGCACATGAGGATGTGTTATCTACCCAGCTGCCTGAAACGTTCTTTTTAGACCTAGCAAACAAGAAGGATGTAACACTCACAAAAAACCCCAAACCACCAAACACCAAAACCAGAAACAAACCAGAAAAAAATCCCAAACTCCAAACATTTTTACAGCGTCATAAATACACCTACTCTAGAAAATATTTTTCAAAATCCACTTAAATGCAGCATATCCACCTAAAGCATTTATCCGAATATTTTGCATGCAATAAGTGGTGGAGTGAGCAAGCCTCCATTCTGCTGAAGCTGTGCAATGCTTGGCACTCTCTGACAAGCAGGTTTGTTGACAGACTCAAAGTGGTCGGGACCAACTGTGCAAACAGCTGCAAGGATCTCCTCACACACTGCCAGGACCTGTCAGGAGGGAACTGGGGATTGGTGGTGCCCAGGAGAGAAGCCCTGCAGTGCTGCTGCCCCTCACTCTGTTCAGACACCCAGCTGCGATCTCCACTGGGCTCAGCACAGCCCCTTTCAGACCCAGTAAACACTGATTTTCCTTGTCAATTTAATCTGAAAAACATTTTTAAATGTCCATTGACTGTGTTGTGATTTATGAAAACATGGAACTAAAGCTACCAATCTTTAACTTTCATATTTCTGCTTGTATTATACCCATGGCTGGTTTTCAGTTTCTTCATGGGAATGACTCACAATAACAGGAATGGGGCTTGGAGCACCCTGGGCTAGTGAAAGGTGTCCCTGCTCATGGCAGGTCTGGAACTGGATGATCATTAAGGCCCTTCCAATCCAAAGCATTTGGAACCTTCTAGTCTGTTCAGCTGAGTAAGATGGAGGGCAAAAGTTTTGTCGTAAGAAGTAGAGGCTTTAAGGGCATTTCCATATGCATGGGAAAAGATCTGTGGCAGGCAAGAGTTCCATTTACTCCTGAAATGCCACATCCTATACCCCTTCTCTTTTAAGAAGGAGAAGCATCCAGGCAGTTGGACCACATACAATCTACAGCAATGCAGCAAATATTCATATTATTGCCCAGCATGCATTACAAAATCATGGCTTAACTTGGAAGGGCCCCAAAACAAGAAAGGCAGGAAAGCAGGCAGCCTGTAACTGAATCCTACAGGGGTTTCTCATTCTCAACCCAAATCACAGAAATCTCCCATCTCTTAAAATACAGGGTCAACTTTGTTTTAACATTTCCTCTCTCCTGGGCTCTGTTCCTGAAAAATAAAGTACTGCCTTTTTTTTTTCTTATTAAAGCTCTTTCTTCAAAAGATACACAAAGTGGACTTCCAAACTCATTGAATGCGTGTCTGATATGGGGGGTATTAGTGGGTAAGGTCTGGCAAAGAGGTTGGAAAACATTTTCCTTGTTGGCTGGAGAAGAGAATCATCAGATACCCACAAAGTGAATTGCACAGTAGATATATTAATTAATAGTTATCAAATTGTTATCAAATTGTGCCTCACAGCTGCAGCAGGAGGATTATGACAGCTGGAAAAACACAGAAATGAGCTTTTCATGATCACCTGCCACAGCTGGTCCAGGAGGGATGTGACCAGGACAACTTTGGGAAAGCATCTAACAGGGCAAGTTGTATTCAAAGGATGCCAAGACAGCAAAGTCTTTCAATATTCTACAGCAATACTCTATTTTGATAAGCATTTCTTTATTCTCTTAGGACCTTGTTTATTTTGCTTATCTGACACGATCCTTGTGCCCACAAGTATTTTTAACGTTTTTGAGCTGCAGATACCATCTGCCCCTTGTGCATATGTTCAGAGATCAGCTCTCCAAGGCCAAATTCAGTCACCAATATCGATGCATTTAACTTTTTAAGGCTGCAAATACTTGACTGTTCATTCAGTTATTCTGAAGAACGAAATGTACAGCAATAACTGTGAAGAAAAATAAGACAAAAATAGCTTTGAAAGTGATCTTTCTTCACTGCTCACCTTTTTTTTAAAGGACAAGAAAAACTTGACTATAACTGAAACAATTAATAGTCAGTGAAATGCAATTTGGCAGCTTGTTAACTCTGTAGGGAGAGCTCTTAACACATACAAACTCTTAGAATTACACATAGGGAATGTATCATGTAATATAAATATATATAGTTACATTCCATTATAGGATTCAGAACTGCCATTATAGTAAAAGTGTTTATTTTAACAAGGAAGTACAGTTTTAGTGTGGCTATTAAAGAAAATAAACCAGTCTGAAAACATTTTTGTTTTTCATGACTGGTAATGCTCAAAGCATACAAACTGCAGTGAGAGTAAAAACAGAAATATCTTCTGAATTGTTGTCAATGTTTTGACTCACGAGAACACAAAACCCAATTACTGTAATTACAGTGAAATATGCCACAATTATTTGCTGGTCTTATGCAGTTCTAGCCCTCCCACCATCGAATCTTTATAGAAAAGTTTCCCTGTTTACTGGTGCTAATCATGAATTCAATCCAGACAATATTATTACCAACCTGCCTGTTCCGCACTGAAAAAAAAACCCCTGTAAATTAAATATTAATAGTAGACAAATAATTTCTGTGTTTGTCCTTAAGCTCAAAACAAGTTCAGCAAAATAATCTGTAGCTGTTGACTGCAGTAAATTAAAACTTCCTAACCAAAGCTTCTGCTGTTATTTCATACATTCCAGGTATAAAGAAAAAAAAACATTTTATGGGGCTATTCCCTACTCCAAATACTTATTTTCTAAGTCTTGAATGTGAGGATATTTTAGGTAGGGCAGTAATTTGAGTAAGAGTCCAAGTTACAACTGTTTAAAAGGGAATTCAAAGTAGCCATTGTTATGTGTACCCAATGCTATAAAAGTCTGATTGACAGGTCTTCAGATCACAGAATTCAAACTCAAATATCTTATAAATACAATCCCCCCTCACAACAAGTTACCTTCCTAGAAATGCTGCAAATTAACTGATTACATTTTACCTAAATTAAATTCATGGGGTCTTCAATTCTGTACTTCAGGGCTCTGTTGGGATGTGCATTCTTTATTAATTCCACATTCCAACTTCCTTATACTGCTTATTCAGAACTTCCATTAGAAAATATTTATAATTAATGAGCTTAAAAAACATTCTAAAGAACTTGTTAAGCTTTTCCTGCTACCACTAAAATTCAAATGTTGTGAAACTCAGATTCTGAGAAGGCCCAGAATAATGACATCTTCTACACTCTCAATAGTAACCAAAAATTTATGACAAAGGAATGGTGATATTTAAGATTGAGACACAACCCTGAGGTGGAACACATCCTCAGTCAGGGAGCTGAAGTCACACTTCACTGATGACATTGTGGAAATAGATTTGCATGTGCCCTGCAGCTCCTGGGGCTGACTTCTGGCAGCAGGCCATGGCTTCTCTGTGACAGAACCACAGAGAAATCAGGAGACAAAAAAAAAAAAAAAGAAATCCCTTCTCTCCCTCCACCAAGGGACCTGCATGGTGAGGGTGGAGAAGTTCACTCTCAAACACACCTTGCACTTGTCAGTGTGAGCGACCCCCTGTCCCCATCGAGTGCATCTGCAGAGGACAGAGAATGTTCCTCCTCAGGAGATGGGTAAGGAAGCCCTGGGAAGCAGAGAAGTGCTGCTGGTGCTGAGACTGCTGAATACCACAGCCAGTGCAGCACAGACTGGCTGAAGATTCTGACAGTCCCACAGAGAAATCTGGGTGAATGCTGAATTTCAGGAGTGACTTGACTGAAATCAGCATCTTCAGGGAAAGGAGACATTGTACAAATTACAACAGGCGTATGTGTTTTCTTACCCCATTAGCTCCACTACAAGGCTTTGGCTCCCTCCAAGGTTCTTTAAACCACATTACTGAGGACTGAGACACAAATTCATCTTTGCTATGTGTGAGTAACATGGCCCAATTCTCATTCTTAGTGCTATTAATCTTATTATTTATCACACTCATCATTCCTATGTTCATATAAACACACCATTAGAGATGTTGAACCCTAACAGAGCCAGCAGGAGAAAACCCACCTTCATGATACCATCCTGATTTCCAACCAAAACATTCTAATTTTAACAAAGTGTCATTTGGTTTCTAATCCATCCAAATCCATTTTTTTTTTCTAACTAGCATCCAACATTGTTTCAGACACATTGCCAAGATGATGGAAATTGCAAATGTTTTTAGGACAGTCTGCTTTGTGTTACTGACCAACCAAAGATGCTCTGCTATTTGTTGGCAGGCAAACACAGAATACTCCCATTTTCTGTGGCATTAAAGATTCAGATATCATTGTGTCTTAATTTGGGTAGAGAATCCAAATAGTGATTTCCAGGCTCCATCTTGTCCTCTATCTACTAAAATCATATGATAACTGGAATAAAAGTTTCTCTAGAACAATTTCATTAGAGCACTTGGATATTTTTCTTTTTAGATTGCAGAAGCTCACAGAAAATTAAGTTGCTGTTTTAAGTAAACAAACAAATCCATTTGTATTTGAAATAAGAGATCACTCCTGATTGAGCTTCTTTTTGCCCAGCAAAATGAATATTTAAGACCTCTCAAGTGTTCATTCAGAAGTGGTCTGAAACAGCCATTTCACTTGATCAATTAAATGTGGACAAAAGAATTCATTACATATGCACATCTATATTTTTGGTGTGTGTCTTTAGTGGGCTGTAGGATTTCATGGCCCCTCAGATGGGGAGCACCAGCCATCCCAGGATGGTATGTACCACTGCTGAAGCAGAAACAAACCCAGCTGGACCGACCTAACATCAGATAACAGCAGGCCAGGACAAAGCGTTTCATGCACTGCCCTGTCTCCTGCTGAGGTGAAGAGCAGATGCTCAAGGACAGGACAAATATACAGTGCTGGCTTCACAGAGAACTCCCAAGGGCTGCAGCTGGGGCACTTTCCAGGACTGGGGTGGTATGCAAGGATTCTTGATGGGGCTTCTGACACAGTAAATTTGTTCACGTGGAATTAAGAAAACATCACAGTTTGTTTACACTGATTTAGTGCAGGTCTGAATGCACACTTGCCCAGTGAATGGAATATTCATGAAGTGGCCTGCAACATTGTTAATATTGCTGCAGGGAGAAAAAAATGCAACACTAGTGTAGCAGCCCTAGAAAGGTAGGATATGAGCAAAATTAATTTTATTCAAATAAACTGTCACAGAAAGGTGTTACAGACTCTGGAAATGGCAAAGGCACAGCCCAAGAGGCAAATTACTGCTCTGGGGAGGATGATGCAAATACTCCTATTGCAATCCCAAAGCACTGAGATCCAAGACTGCCACTGCCAGACTGTTGGCAGCACAGATGTTTCACCCAAGGATTTGACAGATTTGGTTTCAGATCAAAAGGCAGAAATTAATGTCTTGTTCCCCACCCTCTCCTTCCTTTCCACTGATGCTTGTGTGCAGTTATGTCCTTATTCTGAGCACTATGTTCTGCTACTGGGGACACCTTCCAAATGTCCCCCAAACTGGTGCCTTAACGAGCTGCCTTTGCTATAAATGCTTTGGTGTTCCCTTATCCAGATTTGGATGTGGCCCTTTCCCCATCTGAGAGCCAGATTTAAATGGGTTGAAAGTTACAAGTGGCTGGAACACTTGGTGGGTGTAAAGCACTGAACATTCCTGGCTTTGCAAAAGTGATGCTGATGGGGTTTGCTTGCATGGCAGAGTCTCCTCCTTGATGCCCTATCTCCCCCAGCACAGTTTCCTCAGACAGCTGGCAGAGAAGTAAACAAGATAAACATTGGAAAAATCTCTGAAAATTCCATCTTGCGTGAAGAAAAGCTGCCTGGCCCAGGCATAGCAGCAGCTAAATGCAGGGAGGAAAAGGGAATGTGACTGTGGATGTGTCACTGTACACCCTAGGAAATGGCAACACACTAAAACCCCACTCAGTGCTGAGAGGGGATATGGGGAAATGAAAGAGGCAGCAGATGAGGGCATCAGAACCCTCCTTAAGAAGCCTTATTCTGAATTAAATTCTTTCATATAGTAAGCAATAAACTTGTTCAAATTAATTTTTTAAATTAGAAATTACTGCTGAAACAGCCTTTTCTGACTGCAACTTAAAATTGCCTCGCTCTCCAATTATAAGAAGTCCAGGAAGTATTTCAACCCAGGCTCCTTCCACTTCAGCCAGTTCACATTCAAGACTGGCATGCACTAATGTGTTTATTTATCTAGAAAAGGTCATCCTCACCCCTCTAGGGAGACTTCAAGATGACAGCAAATAATGTAAGTTGAAGGCCTTTACCAGGCAGAAACCTCACAAAAGCCATCATGACTTTACCCAAGTAAATGTCTAGCAGCCAAAAGTGATTTTGCTCACCTAACCTGTGAACAGACCTAACTCTGTTATCTATGTGATTTTACCTCACTAGAAACCGCACAACCACAGAACTTTCAGAGATCCCATTTCTCCACAAGAAAAAAACCCCAAAAAAGCAACCAAACCCCCCCCTATGTAACACACTGTCATGGCCAGGCAGGCTTGAGTGTTTTTTTTTTTTTTTTTTTTTTGCATGCTTTCTGCCCATCAGGATTTTAAATTCAGTCCTGCAGAGCCTTCAGCTGCTGGTACCCCTGCATACATCAAAATCCAGTGCACACTCTGTCCTCGCTCTCTTACAAGGTTATAGGAACAGGAGCCAACCTGAGCCCTTCACATGAACAGCAAGAGAAACTTGCAGGCTTTATCTAGGGCTGCCCTTGGTCCAGGACAGCTCATTCAGCACAAGCTAATCTTGGATAGATCCAGGGCAACCTGACCTGAAAGGATCTTAATTGGAGTAGTACAAGCAGCTCTGGACATCCCATTGCCGTGGTCTGATTCACTTTATTATAAACAGTATGAAAAAAGCCACCAGCAGCAAACACTGGCTTAATGCTGCTTAAGGTCTGTTGGGTTTCTTACAACTGGAATCAAGTTTTGAGAGCTCAGCACAATATAAGAGTTAAAGGAACATAACCAAAGGGTCACACCATGGCTGTAGTTTACATACTTATGAGGCAGATCCAGGACCAGGCTGTGTGCAAGCCAGAATTCCAGGAATTAGTTATCAGAATTATATTACAGATTCTTTCCTCATAATTCACCTTACCCAAGGGGAAAAAAAAATCTCCTTTTACAGGGGACATTAAGTCCACGTTAGCAAGAATGAAAGAAAGAAAATCCAGGAGCATTTTTTTCCTTGATGGTAAAAAAGAAAAATGTAATTTCCTTACAGGTGAAGAAGACAAAAATAACATGTAATTAAAATAATACACTTTTAATAGCATTGCTTTATAATCTCAAGCTGGCTGGGAATATAAACTTTCTGTTTATATTCTGCTGTATAGGGTAGAACTAATCACACGTGTATATTTTCAATTGTACAAATATGGAAGGGGAAACTATGAGAGGTCCCTAATAACAGGGACAAAGGACAGAGGAAGGGGTATCCCAGAAATTCAATCTCCTCCACTTCTTTGGGCTTTACCCCAGAGAAATTCCCATAGACATTATGGCCAGGTCACCTAGGATATTCACTGCAAAGTTCTTAGTAGAACACTAAAAGAGATTTTTTCCAGACAGAGCTACCCATGGTTTCCAAAGTTTTTCTATTAAAAATATAAATGCTCTCCTGAAAATGAACATAATTTATATTTTAAAAAAAATTGCCAGCTTCCCTAGGAAAGACAAAATGTTTAAGTGCACATTATTCTTCCATGTATCTCCCTCTGAGTGGCTTTTTAACAATGGTTCCCATTTTATCAAGTATTACTATCCAAGTCAGTCTTGAGTTTTATTTAACAGAAAATTCAGCTAAAAGCAGGTATCAATTGAGCTATCTACAAAAGTCCAGCACCCTAATTCTGCAGGAAAGACTAAGACTTTTCACCAAAACAGCTCCTAGATAATCAGCAGAAACTTTTCACAGCCTAAGAACCTACTCATAATATAACATTGCATTCTATCAAAAAAGTAACAAGGTCAAATTGCTTAATCAGTTGTAGTCAAGAAATGTTAACAGCTCAGAATTTGGCTCAATTTTAATCAATACAAATAAAGAGTATTACTCACTTGGAAATTTATTAACTCAAATCAATAGATTTCAGACAACAGCTGCACAAAATCAGCCAACGATGCAACCTATACAGAACACTGCAAATATTTGCTCATTGGGAAATTACTGTTGTTTCCTCTTCTCCTTCCAAAAGATAACAATATTGCAAAACATGATGCAGTCAAGTATTCCAATGCTAAAGGTGCATCAGTTGTGTGTACGCAGCAGATTACTGGACACTCCAAAATTGAGGGGGAATCAGTTCCAGATGTTCTCCACTGATTAAATTCAGCCCAAGCAAGGTTGAGCAAATGACAAGCAGCTGCTTTTCTTTTTTGCCATAGTAATGAAAAAATCCCCTTACAGTTCTGACTCTCACTGGCAGACACTGGGTGCAGCACCTTTTTTCCTGAGTTTCCATGGTTAACAGACTGTGAACAGCCTCCATAGCAGCTAACTCTTTCCACCTCCAGTCTGTGAAGTTTTATGCAGATAGAAATTAAGAGGAAGAAGCTCAAAAATAAAACCAAACAACCATTCTTTTGAAATACCCCAGTGATGTAAATCCTAAACCAGAGCCCCTCTCACTGCACATACTGCTGTTCTCCTGAAGGAAGTCAAAGTGGAACAAAAGAATTATTAGTTAAGGGGTCACTAAACCAGGCCATGGCTCAGTGCAACACTGGCATCACCTTTATGACCCATCATTTCAAACAGGGCAGGAACACTTTCTCCCATGCACAGAGGTTGACACAAAGCTTTACTCCTTAGGTTTGTCTCCTATTTATCCTCAGCCATTCAGAGCTTTTTTCACACCTGATGGGATTAAATTGAAATAAAGACATTGTGTGTTTGTATCCTTAAGCAAACTGACAGGTCAGATTTTCCACATCAGAATTTATGATGGGCAGGGCAAGGAAGAATTTCCAAAGCACAGAACTTCCAAATTCTTTCCAAGGCAAATATTCCCAAGAAGTTGTGGTAGGGAAGATCTGGGAAGAACAGCACACACTCCTGTATATCAAAATTATTTCCCAAGCACTGTCTGGGACTGCAAAGAACTTGCTGTGTAAAGAGACATCAAGCAAAGTAAATTGTTTAAAGGTGGCTACACCTGGCTACTTCAACAATGAGCAAAACCAAAATAAAGGGAAAACTCAGTCTTTTATTTTTTATTTTTCAACTAATGGTTATCATATATGGGCACAGCCCCGTCCAAGGAACCAGTGTTTATTTTGCTTCTAATTATAGTATCTCTTTAGCATTCCCAGCTGACATACAACAGAAATAAGCAAAATACATGCTTTTCAAGACATTAATTCACTTTGATGAAAAGTATATTTTAAGGAGTAGTAAATGTGTATTCACTACTCCACAATCCAAGTAAAACCAGTTTAAAAGGCCATAAACTTTTAGACATGGTGCCCTCATCTCCCACAATAATATTTTGTCATTTCCATCAGAAAAAACCTCAAATTTTTGTGGCTAAAAAGTAGCTTTACATTTTAGATTAAATCACATCATCTTTTCCCCACAGAGCATTCACTATATTTCCTGCAAACATCAGCTTTTCTTGCAAAAGCTGCCATCCCTGATTACCACTCTTCCTTGTTTATGCTGAGGATAAACATCTATGCAGGCCCACTTTTAATCCTGCACTGAACTAATTGCATTCTCAACTTCTGTAATGCTGTGTCAGTCTAAAAACACTCCATAAACAATTAGGACTCACAAAATCTGTGACAGAGACAAGATTTATATTAATGTAACAGATGATGCAACCCAAGCACAGTGAGTTAATTGTCTGCCCGAGGTCACCCCCAGAATCAGTAACAGAACTCAGGAATTCAGCCCTCCCTCATCAGCAGGGGATGAGCCTTGGACATCCAGCCTCAACACCAACACAAGGATTCCAGCAGAGCCTACCAAGATGTGTTGCAGCTTTGTCACTGCCTTAGATCCTCACTTTTAACCCATTTCTTCTGTGGAAAAGGGTTTGAGACAAAAGCTGACAATTTGGGGCTTTTTTACAAAACCAGTACACACACACACAAAAAACCCAATAAATTATCCTTATTCCCATTTATAAGCACCTGCTTCTCACCTTCAGAGAAAAGGCTCCATGTTGGCTCAAAAATGCCTTCACTTCCATGCAGCCAGCAAGGAACTGCAATGAGCCTCACAGCACCACAGTTGCATGTGTGTCACCACCAGTCTAGATGCTGGTTGGGATTCACCCATGCTCCCTGTTTTCATTTTCTCATCCACTGGATTTCATGGATATGTGTCTCAAAGTTTTAAATTAAATTACTGCAGTTTAAAGTTTGGGGTTTGGCATTTTAGATCACAGTGTTCCATTTTCACCCTGGAGTGAGACTGTTGCTATCTCCCTGAAAAGAAGGAATTCTTAAATGGCCATAGTGAGAAAAATCTAAGCTGTGTAGCACATCCTTATCTGTGCTTTTAAGAGCACATTCCAGAGGTTGCTTTCCCAGACAACCTTGATTCATATGTTAGTTCCCCATTCCCTGCTGCACAAGCTGCAGGATAATTTTTAATATTAAAGTAAGTTGACTAATTAGAAAAATCACGGTCTTAACCAGGGTTCAAACCTTAAATGTCAATTTCCCTCTTTTCCTACTCTCTTCAAGGCTGCCCTTGCTTCCCCAAAATGGTTTGGGCCACCTGACCCCAGGCAGGACAAGTGCAGCAAAGCTCTCCTGGCTCCCTGGAGCCAACACATCCCTCAGGACCATGCAGGGAGTTCTTTTTACCACACTGTGGGATCACGTCCCATAAGCATTAATAGACTGGAGATCAGGCCAAGCAGCTGCTGGATAGCAAAAGTGTGGGGACAGATCACTGCAGGGAATTCATGATCCAGGATTACAGGGGAGACACAGCAGGAGCATCCCTGCCCTGGGGAAGGCTCCCAGGCTGCCTTCCAGAGTGCCCTCAGCCACTTCCAAGTCAGTCCCAATTGCATATTGAATAAAAATTCCACTCTAATCCACAGCCTGGAGCACTGATGGGTTTATTTAATAGCACCTGAGGCACAAATCTCTCTAAATGTATTTGTCACTTCAACAGCAAACCTCTGGTAAATGTTTTGTGAAGTATCATATTCCAGCAAGTTTTCATCCACTGTACAGAAGCCTTAACCAGCTTTCTGGGCTGTAATCCAGGTCCTGTGTTTCTGGATGCACACATGACACAGGAAAAAGTGACTAAAATCAGTATTAAGATTGCCTTCTGCTTATCTCCTATTTAAAATGCACATTGCCACACCAGAGAAAAAACAAAACCCACTTGATCTGGCATGGTTGCTCACAACTAATTCGTATTCCCTGTTACTTATCTCCTTCCTATTGACTGGTTTGATTTGGGGTGGTTTTTTGTATTTTTTTTAATTTAATTTTTTTCTTCTTAAATTCCTACTTCCCTTGGAGCCAAGCTCCAAAAATGAATATATTTAGGGAATGTTCTCACACGAAAGGTGAGGGGAGAGAAAGCTGTTGATGGACAGGGGCTCAGTACCTCTCTTCACAAAGGTAAGGTATTCTCATCCTCTCTCAGGGCCCATTCTTGAAATCCAGATCCAAAACTGAAAACACCTCATGGCTGCTCCTGGCAGAGGGAAGATTTTGCCTCTACTTATCCCAAGTACTCTTAGTGCTCATATCCCACTTTACATATTCATACTCATTAAAACACCACCCTTAAAGCCCCTCATGCAGCCCCCACACCCTGACTCACCTCCTCAGGTGCTCTGCTCCCCTCTCCTGCCTGGCTCTTTGGCACTCTGTCTCTCTTGATTTGTGCTAAAACCCCACATTCAGGTGCACACAAGGTGCTCCCCGAAACTCCTGGGAGAGTTGACCACACCTGGGGCCGCCCCATTCCCATCACCCTCATCCTCACTGGCCCCACCTGGGGCTGCCCCATTCCATCAGGAATGGGGTCAAAGCAATCACATTCCCCCTCCCCACAGCCCCAGCCCTGCACCCCGGGTAAAGGGGAGGGACACAAGATATTTAGAGGGTGGTCCTTTGTAAAACACCCTTTCTTTCTTTTTAACACCCTCGTCTAGCAGAGACATTTACATTTTCACACACATAGCTACTTACACATAGGGAAGAGCTATATTTCATGTATCTTACCTATTTTCATTTAGACCTATTTTCTCTTAAATCTATGTGGATCCAGACACATTTACATATACATGAATGTACAACTCATCTATTCAGCCTTATCTCAATTTACACTTCTGTATCTATTTAGAACTGTGTCAGCTTACACTTCTATTTGGATTATACATTAACACTTATTGCACAGAAAATCAACTCAAGACCAGATATCTGTTTAGAGTTAAATATTTGCATTTCCATCTAATTACATGTCAGCCTGTTTAGATTTAGGTATCTATACACCCTTATATATAACCTCTACTGAGATTACATGCATCATCTACTTTTACCCTGCCATGCAAAACAAACGTAGGTAGTTCCAGCTGGACAGAAATTCTGTATTTTGAATCTGCATCTCAGCTGCCTCCTGTCAGTGCTGTTAGTGGCTTTCAGGTTCCTTCTGATCACTCCCTGACTCCTCAGCTGTTTGCTTTGCCAGCCCAGAGAGATAAACCCACCTGACTTGTGCATTTTTCCAGTCCTTTCTCTTATGCTCTTTAACTTTATTTGCTCCCCATTGAATAATTTTCCAAGTAATAGCAAGTGGCACAACTTGTATTGTCAATTTCAGCACATTCAGAGTTAATTTTCAGGGGACAGAAAAAATTGTCAACTGTTTACTGACACCATCACTGTATTTACACTTCACTGTTGGTAACTGGGCCAAACTTCCATTCTGCAAAAATTTTCATCCTGAGTTTAGGCCATTAAGGGAAAGCTCACAATTTACCCAGATCAATCTTGTCTTTCCTAAGTTTTGGAGAAGGTGTAGACTGGGATATTCCTGTGAATTCACTGAAGCACTCCCATGTCTCCCAAGTTGTTCTGCACTGGATTAGCACTGCTGGTAAATTTACAGGCCCTGAGGGATGAGGCTTCTCTGGCTGCTCTGTCCAGACCTTCCCTGACCTGCCCCTGATTTAGCTGGGACAGCAATTTCTCTAATTGAGCAGGTGTCTGTCCCTCGTTTAACTTCTGTTTATCTTTGTGTTGCACAACCATGCCTTCATATCTGCAGCAGTTATTTTAGTAGGATGAGATATTTACAACCAAATAATGACAGAGTTTACAGAGATACAGGCTGGCCAGAATATCAGAGGCCTTGAGAAATGGAAACACAGGATGCAGTGTGTGAGTACAGGCAGCAGATAAGAGATGGGGCACTGAAGACCCCACAGCTATAAACAAATCACTAATGCTCAGTTTAAAAAAAAAAAGTCCTGAAGCAGGACAAAACTGGTTGTAAAAATAACAGAGAACAAAAATTCTACTTCACACACATAAAAGGAAACATAACATGGTAAATTCTGATGAAACCTGGAGCTGCACAGCAATGAGGAAATATGTCAAAGGGTATTAGGAAACATTTATAAGTGACCACAAGTGGATCCCAGGAGAAACTGTCACCACAAACATCACATCCCTCCCAGTTAAGGACACGGGATTTCAACAAGTCATTGTGTACTTCCCCTCTTCCTCCTGCAGCAAATTATAGGCAGGAACTGAATGAGCATACCAGCTAAACAGGCAGATTTTTCAAAACAAGTTTTACAGATTTAATTGAACTCCTACTACAGTTGCAGCTTTTTAATTATTAACAACAATTAAAAAATACATTTGATTCTCTTTTGTAGCAATTAGATCTAGACTTATTAGATTAAGTCTTAGCACTAAATTCTAGTTCTTACTTTTATAATGTTTGCTTACTCTTTTTGATACAGAGCACTGAGTATAATACTTTTTAACCTACTTTCTACCATACCTTTTCTATTAATCCTAACTGCCCATTCTTGAAACACCTTTCTTTAACTTCTCTCTTTTTCCTAAGGCTGGCTAAGTGAATAGGCTTTTCCAACACAGATGTCAAAACACACATTTAGTGAGAGTCTACTGATTCCTTAAACATACCAAAAGAGAAACCCAATTACATTTTGCAGCAGCCCTGTTGTTAGACAGTAGAAACGAGTGAGACACAGACTTCTTATTTATCACAGCATGAAAAGGGCCCTGGTTTATTCCTCTTTACAGCTCAGCCATCCTGGCTCCAACCATTCCCTGACTAGCTGCAGCAAGCTCTTGCTGTAGGTTTCCCTTGCAGCCTCTGACTGCTGGTTATTTCCTGCTGCACTATGCACATACGAGTTTGCAGGCTCTGACTGCAGCTTTTACCCAGCTAGACTGTGACTGCAGGCTCCAACAACAGGCTCTAACTGCAGACTCAGACTTACCTTTCAGCAGTGATTCTCTTTCCTCAGGATCCACCCCAAATCCTCCCTTTCATGATCCTCTCCTTGCCTCCCCACTTCCTTTTATCGCATTTATCTTTATTGGATACAACTGTAACTCATCAGGGTGAGCATGGATTGGGTAATTAACCAGCTGTTACTTATTAGGGGGAAGATCACTTGTATTCCCTTCTCCTGCAATTACTGACTTCGTGGTCAAGAGTAGATTTCTATGACAGGGTCTTGGATTTTCTTCTTTCCTTCTTTTGCCCTGAGCTTCACACAGGAAGACTATGTACATTCTATCCCAGATTAAAAATTATCAGGGCTGCATCAGTACTGAGAAAGAGCTTAACAAAAACTTTAAAATTTATCAGGGCAATTTATAATCTCACTTTAAAAAGCTGCCTCTGTGTCATTATTAGTCAATATCTGTGTCATTATTAGTCAATATGTTGACTCAAATACAATTTATTAGTTTCTCCAATTTTCTACGTTTTGATGTTTTAACAGTGACCTGTTAGTTTGGCAACAAAACATCTCCTTTTCATCTCATAATTATGATTGTTTCCCCCCCACTTCTGTGCTGATAGTTGTCGAGAAAAAGCCTGAGGGAGCTGCAAACTACCTTCCCTTGCTCTGCCCTGCTGAGGTCTCTGGAAACATGTGTACAAAGTCCCTGCTCAGGTCTGGTCTGCCCAGTGATCCAAGCCCTGCTTTAAATCAGGCACTACAGGGAGTTGAATAAATGCAGAACAAAAATGAAATTTTAAAAACTCAAGAGCTGCCAGATTTAATCAGAAGTAAGAGTGGGTTTGGCCGAATTGGTTCTTCTCTTCCTTGCATCTCCCCTTACCCCATCCCCACCCCCAGTCCTGTCATCCACTTTGGCCATGTGAGATAAACCACAGAAGTCACTGGAAGTTCTCACTCAGGGCAGCCAGGGCTGAACCAGTAAAGACTGAAAACTTTCTGTTTTTAAAAAAAGGTTTTAAAGAGGTGTTTCCACAATTCTTACCCATGGGCAAGTACCATCAGTACAAGTCCTGAACTGACTGACAAATGGAGATGTTAAACAGCTCTACACTGACCACAAATTCTCACTGCAAAGCCACCCCCATCTGCTAAACCCACCTTCTTAAGAGCATGGCATTTGTCAGAAGCCTGGTATCTGGATACCTTCTCATGCTAATTTGGTGCATAGCTTCATATTTGTGATTTTCAGACTACTGACAATTATGCAGACCCTCAAAAGCTTTGGTGTTTGCTTTATTCTGTTAATTTTGGCCACGTGTTTTTTCTTACCTTTCTCTCAGCTTGTCATCACAGGAATCTCTGAATCCACTTCACTTAAAATGTTTGCTTCTTTGTATGTGCTGCAGACTGTAATCCATCTACACCAGTAAGGGAAAGCAGCCCCTTTTCCCAACGGGAAATGCAACCAGTCTCTGGGAAAAACCAGCTCATTTCCAGACAGGTGAATGCTGGAATGTCACTATCCAAACTGGCATTACAGGCAGAATAAATCAACATTAAGATTACTTTACACATTTTATATGAGAGGGATGACAAAGGTAAGAGGGTCAGAGAAAACTGCAGTACTCTCCCCTCTCCTGGTAAAAAGTTGCTCTTGTGCAGTTTTGCTTTAAACTGTGCATACATCAGCATACAAGAAAATCCAAAAATCAAACAGAAAAGAACAGTGATAAACAGGGAATTTTATTTTTAGCCCAGCAGAGATTTATCACTATGAAAGTCTTGTGACTTTGACAAATCTAACAATAATGAGTTGTGTATACAACCTACAACAGCTGACAGAGAATAATATATTCCATCTGCTGGAGCTGTCCCAGGAGGCTGACCTTCAAGGTCTAAAAACTTTCAAATTTCTATGATTTTTTTTCCTCCCTAATAAAAAGCACTATGAAACAGCTATTTGGTTCATTTTGTGAAGGATGCATTGTGCTGACATTTGAAGAGAAAACTCAAAATGCATCTGGAAAATTCCAGTTACACCAAAATTCTGTTTCCCTTCTGTATGCATCAGTCTCTGTGACCTGCCACTTGCTCTTGCTCTTCTAATTAACTACAATCTTAATTCTTGAGTGCCTTCCTTAAACCTTACAGGAACATTAAAGATGTCAGAGGGCTTGCACATCTTATCATCCTGATAACAGACCCTGCTGCAGAGGAGTGGGTACAAGGATAGGCAATGTACAGGTAAAGATTAATTTCAGGAATATAGAGAATACTTATGGATATAATCTCAGGTAAGGATGAAAGGACTGAGGGTTTTAAATCACTACATAAACATATTAAATCAGACACCCTGGTATGAAATAGTTCCTTCAAATTGGAGCAACAGACAGTCATAAAAACCCCCCAAAAATACCAAAAAAACCCAACTGCACTGGAAGGCCACAAAGATCCTCAAAAGGCTGGAGCACCTCTCCTGTACAGACAGGCTGAGAAAGATGAGATTGTTCAGCCTGGAGAAGAGAAGGCTCTGGGGAGATCTCATCACAGCCTTCCAACACCTAAAGGGACTGTAAAAACACTGCAGAGGGACTTTTTACATGGGCAGACAGTGATAGGACAAGGGGAATAGTTTTAAACTAAAAGAGGGGGTATCTAGATTAGACATTAGGAAGAAATTTTTCCCTGTGAGGGTGGTGAGGCCCTGGTACAGGTTGCCCAGAGAAGCTGTGGCTGCCCCATCCCAGAAGTGTCCAAGGCCAGGTTGGATGGGGCTTGGGCAGCCTGGGTTAGTGAAAGGTGTCCCTGCCCATGGCAGGGGGTGGCACTGGATGATCTTCAAGATTCCTTCCAACCCAAATAATTCCGAGATTCTTTGATCCTTAAGGTCCCATCCAACCCAACCCTTTCTATGCAACACCATTCTATGTCTTGGCATCACAGTTATTTTCTAGAACTTTGTAAATCTCTATGTTTGTTTTAGTTTTTCCTTTTTAATTTCTTTCTAAATAGCTTCATTTCAAGAGGTTTGATTTCCAACAAGTCTTATTATTGTGGAAGACTTTTGGCCTTTCCCTTTCTGTGAGGATGGACAAGTTCTGAGTGCTACAGATCACCTTTCATCAGTCACACCCAGAACCCTATGCACAGAGCAGAGGTCAGGAGTTATTTTTCTTTTAGGTTATCAAGTTTTTGTTTCAGAACTCTATTTTTGGTGAACAAAGGTCTTGTTTCTATATTATGCACTATCCAATTCATGGGGTTTTTTATTCCACATACACAGAGACCTCTCAGAAACCTTAATGTTGATCCTCTTTGTCTTGTAAGGTTTCCCTCTTCTCCAACTTTCTTCATAGAAATAAAGGAAAGCATTTTTGCCCAACTTGGGAAGGTCTGCCCCCTAAGCAAGGTTGGAGCAAGCCAAGAGTAAGATGGGTGGATGTGGATACATGAACAAGATGTCATTAGGAAAATTCTATTTGCATGAGAAAAGGTGTGTTCACATAATGCCACTGCTGGATTAAGGCAAATGTCTCCTTTTCCAAGGATATTTGAACTACATTTCTATCTATTTCTGCCCAGAACAAGGAATTTTACCAGTGGGACTGTTAATTGTGTTGCCTGTTCTTGACAGACATTTGTTTCAGGCCTTCCTACAGTCCCTCTCTCTGGTTTAAAGCAGCAGCTCTGCTCCTCTAGGTCAGGCCTAGAAAACTGATCTGATTCAACCTTGCAGTTTGCCATCATCTGCAAGACATCCAGCCCCCACCAGCAATGAATAAAATATTCCACTACAGCAACACTCAAATAGAAGCTGGCATGGCCCCTTTCGATTACCTTTTTTGAATTATGATCCTCTCTGCCTTTTCTACTTTCAACTTTTTGGACAGGAAAAAAATGCCCCCATTTACAGGCTTGAAGCCTAGTACTTCCACTTCCCAGGAATAGAAGCCTATTAATTCTGGCAAGGAGAACTTCACTGAGAGAAATCAGGTTTAAACTTTTGAGAGGTGTCAAGAATGTTCAGTCAATTCAGAAATTGAGTTGACCAGCTACATTCCTGGAGGCTTTGCAACAGAAGGAATTAATCAGGAAAATTAAACTGAGTGTGATTTAACTCTGACAGTGGTTAAGACATAATGTGAAAGAAAATGAAAACTAGATAAAATTTAATTGGTAAGGGAATAATATGCATGGCTGTCTCTCAGAATAAGAATAAAATTGACCAGCTATAATGGAAGTACAAGAAGAAAACATTTTCAGAAAAAGTGGGGAAAATTCTTTAATTTTCCTGTCAGGCAGAAAAAGATACAGGCTTGTCTCATGACTCTCTTTGCTATGACACAGAGCTTTGCTCAGATTAACTATGACCACTGAGAGAACACAGCTTTAGTGAACCAACATACACTGGCAGAGTCCTGAGTACAGCCAGCAGAGCCCCCAACATTTTGTGGCCTCCAGGACTTTTCCCAGCTGCTCAACACTTTGCTGCTTCCATCCATCACATCACAATACCAAAATACACTCAGCAAAATCTGCTGTCACATCAGCAGGGGAAGCTGCTCCAGCCCAATAAACATGCTGAGAATGAACACAGTGTTCTGTTATGAGATGTGTAGTTAAAGCAGACTTTGGTTATAAATGTAACACCCTTCATGTCCTCACCCAGAACCCTAAACAGCACTGGAAATGCCTCTGGGTAAGGAACAGAACTCAGACTATGAGCTCAAGATGTAGCAGATCCAGAACAGAGTCCCAACCCCATCTGACAAAGAAAATCAACACGAAAGGAGAAAAATCAGCTTTCCAGAAAACCTTTTTTATAGTAAACAATACAATTTTATATGGACATTTCCATTACAGACTTAATTTTATAAAGAAGATTTTACAAACAAAGCATGTTAATTCAGCAGTGAAATTCAGACAGTTTCCATGTTGAAATACAACCATTGCCTATATAAACACACAAGATTTTAAATTAAGTAAGAGAAAAAAACACTTATCAAAACCTCTTCGTTGATGTGGGGATAAAAATAGTTGGTTTTTCTTACTGCAATTTGTTTGCACAATGTTTAAGAGGGTGCTATTAAAAAAAAGTAGAAATATTTTTCCTGGTTTATTTTTCCTTCCTTCAGAGGTAAACAGAGGTAAAGTTAAAAGGTGATGTAGACCTGAGAAGGCTTTCCATCCACCTCTGAAATAATTCAAAAAAGGAGAATGAACAATATATCCAGCATCTTACTTGATGGCGAACAAAGAAAGCTCTTTTGATATTCACACCATACGAATTAAAGACTTCCTTTAATTTGAGTCCCACTATTTTTGTTATGCAACCATCCTTGGTTGGAGGCATCTTGATTTACTTGTTTTATTGATTAGCTTAGAATTGTTTTTTCACAGAACTTTTCCCTGCACTACATTAACTCTTTGTAAGTTTGTCTTTTGAAAAAATGATAAATTGAGCATAAGTAAATTACCTTTGGGTTCATCAATGTAGAAAGACACATCTTTTTTGTCCTCTTGTTCACCAATGTGATCAAAAGTGATCTGGGGAACAGACAAGGAATTTTCTCCTGGGTTTATTACAGGTGCAGAACCATTCCCACAGCCCAGCTTCCCTTTTCTTCTGTATCTTCTGGCCTGTGAGAGTAGGAATGGAATGATCTCAGAAGATGCTATCAAACATAGACAAGGGCACATGTGAGCTTGACTGTACCGTGAATTCACTTGAGGTTTTATGTTTTTTATTTAAAGAATGAAAGTGAAACTCAGTGAAAGGGATGCAACCTTTGTTTATGGTTTTAAATTGTCTGATTCTGAATTATCAAATAAATCTGGTAAGAACTTGATCCTCAGAAGACAACTAGAACATTCTGAAAAATCAGATTGTTAGTAAAATTTCTCAAATTGGGACAAAAATTCAAGGCACACAAAATTCTGATGCCTTCAGCATAGATCACCTTATTTGGAATATCTTTCTAAAGCTTTAATTAAACATAACCATAGAGTTTGAACTATGAAGTAGGCCCTCTGCAGCTTCTTCAACTAAAGAGAACTTCACCTTTTGCCAAAAAGGTTAAGTTAGGCACATCAGGAGAGGAAAAATCCTTCCTCCTGCCTCCAAACAGTTCTCCTGATTTTAGAAGCCTAAAGACAGCCTAATAAACACACTGTAATTGGTACTTAAAAATGAAAAATGAAGGTTTGGATCAACACAAAGAGCTGTAGGTTCAAGATATTCACATACGGGACAAGGCTACTTGATCTAAAGTTAAGCCAGTTCTTACTTTGTTATGGTCTACATTCAGACTTTTGGAATTCCTTCTTCTGTTCAGCTCTGCAGCAGTTAAACAAATGCAAGTTCAAAATAAATGGGGGGAAAGTGGTAGAAATAGGTATTTATTGTGGAGAGTGGATGCACTGACATACATCAAAATACTTCTAAAAGCTAAGATTACAGGCTCTTATAGCAGGGAAAAAAAAAAGGATTCCCCTGGAGAAAATGTCACAACATGCATAAAATGATCAATATATATTTGAGATCTTAAAATTAGAAGTTAAAGACAAAGAAAGAACAAGAGAAGAGGATCCGTTGGTAAGAGGTGGAAGAACTATTTCTATGTTCTTAAATAAGGGCTCACAGGACACAGGGAGGTTCGGACAAATAATATTTTAAGAAGTCCCTGTTACTAGAGAAAAGAGAGGGAAAATATATTTTTTTTCCATCTCTCCAACCATGGATTGCTTGCTGTTCAGCAACATGCACACAGGAGTCTTACTTCACCTTTGCCCCTTTCTCCTGTTTATTCTGTCTCCAGGTGTGGCAAAGCAAGGTCACACTAACACCGAAACGCAGATATGCACACAGCCCAGGCTGTTTCAGCTTCCTCCATGTGCCATGGGGAATTGTGCAACCCTTTTTCCCTGGGGAACAGGCTCCAGTGGGATGCCACTGCCTAAAGGCAGGCCTTGACCATAATTTGGGAAAAGCTGGGTCCCTGAGCTCGACGTGCTGCAGACCTCTGCTCTTCTGGCAAGCTTGGCAGTGACACCACAGAACTGTGTTTGGAAAATTTCACCTTTGTAGACAAACACTGTTCCACTTTTCTGCACCCACAGCCCGGGAATTTGCCCTCATTCCTAAAGTGATGAAAGCAGCGTGGAGTACTTCAGAGAAGAGTAGCTGCTGTCAGCCACGTGTTAAATGTGAACATAAATTTTTAAACTGGCTTTCTCCTTCTTCCTCTATGAACTATTTTGAAAAATGAACGCAGAATGGGAATGTGGCACCATTGCCTTGTGCTTTGAGAAAGTAGGAGACTCCAAAGGGGATAAAACAATGCAGAGTTGGTACCTGTCTGACCAACAAGGCAAACATAGTTAGAAGATTTTTTTTCTCAAGAATATTTTAAGGAAAACAAAACTAATTGGGTGGTGACAGGAGGGAAATAAACATATTTTAGGTGTCCAGACTGCTCACAAGGCTTTTGGCAAGTTAATTATAATTTATTAATTATAATTTAAAATGAAAAGCAAGCAGAGAGCCAGCCCTGCCAGTGCTGTCACCTGTTTTCTCAGACTGGGACTAGATGGCGCTGGAGACTTTTTGGGATTTTGCACGGGAGCTGTCACATAGATCTTCCAGGTGGCTGTGGAGGCGCAGGATTTCTCTGCTGCGTAGCAGCGCCACAGGGTCTGTAAAGGAACCCAAAGAGCCTCAGGGCAGGAGCAGTCACTGGGTTCCTGCACGGCGAATTTTGCAGCAAATCCAACTGAGAGCAAACCCCTCGGCCTAGGCAAACACCATTCCTAATAAATTACACCATGATGGATGCAATTTGCACACACATCACACAGAGATATTCAGTGTGCTCTTGGACTGACCCCACCCACGAGCTGGGAGCCAACTCTGCTCACAGCAAAAAAAAAAAAAAAAAACCAAAAAAACCCTCAAATAAATCAAACTCAACCCTCATAAAAGTGAAGCCCCCACTGAATTCTGTGTTTTCTTTTTTCTGCACTGTGCCACACTGAATGTTTGTGCACTGTGCTATTTAATTCTTTATATTATTATATGGAATGTCATGCTGGGAGATTTTTCTAAAAACAGGTGGGTTTTTTTCATGTATTTGTACACATTTGTATTCATCACCTCAGGATTTGGCAGATGTGCAGGACCTAAAAGAATATGAAAAGGCAGTTATGAATTAAATGTTTAAATGAGGATTTTAATTTTCTTTTCAGTATTTCACTACATATACTCACTGCCTCCAGTCAGTGTCATTATGCCTGTGAATATCAGGTACAGTGCAGCTTCCAGAAAGGGGAAGGCAATTATCTCATTGTCTCTACTTACTGTTGTCAATCAAAATGACAAAGTGGCCAAACACAAGTTATAGATCTATAACAAATTTAGGAATGGTGATTCTCAGTACTTGAACTTCCAGGCCATACTCCCTCTCCAATAAACTCTGAGGTATTTTAGCATTTTACTGTTGTGGCCTTACCTGAATTAGGGAAGCTGCAGCTGGGATTTGTCTATTGAAATGCTTCTGACGTTGCTTCTGCTGTACTTTCAGGGCAAAACCAGACCCCAGAATACCCTAAACATAACAAAATTACTAGTCAGACATGTATATAGCTTCACATAACTAAATAAAATACTTTGCAGCTGAAATAAACAGACATTTAATAAAAGACTTTATAAAATGAATTTTCAAATGTCTATATCATCAGAGTTTTATTTATTCCAACAAAAAACCTGAAATTGAGCAGCTCAACAGCGGAATTGTGTAACTTCAATAAACAGCACGTGTTCATTGCTGTGATCCACAGGTTACAAGAGCCAGAGGCATTCACAGAGGTGGACACACCTTTAATGAAGAGATTCAAGTTCTACTTACAGCTGGCAGGGCAAAGAAGGAGATGGCAAATACAGAGAAGCAGGAGGCTATTGTCTTCCCAATCCACGTTTGGGGAACTTTGTCTCCATAGCCAATAGTCGTGACTGTCACCTACACCAGGAACAAACACCTGTTTTAGTGGGTTTTTTTCTCTTTTTTTCCCATCAAAAAGCATAAGAAAAATAAATGAAAGGGAAAAGTAATTAGTGAAGTATCAGGAGACATGTGTGAATCAACAGTGTGTCAAGCAAGCCACAGGTCAGGATTAGGATCAAGTGGTCAGCACATGAGCCCACAGGGAGGAGACAACAGCAGGGCATCATCCCATGGTGGAAATCAGGATTAAGGGAGTCCACACCTCAACACAGCTGCAGCTGAGCTACAGACAATCCCTCCTGTGCTGAAATATTGTCCCTTGGTGTGCATGGAGCATCACCATGCTGGTCAGGGTCATTAGGCCAATTAGTGCCCTCAGGTCTGGGACCTCTAGGGACTTGGCTCTACACAGACTTGTTGTGGAGGTGGCAGGCCAGCCCTGAAAAGCCCCAGAGGCAGGAGGACATGAGTGGGACAGAGGTTTGGGGCCACTCCTGAAGAGCCCCAGCAAGAAAGAGAATTCATTATGAGCCAGAGGTCAGGAAGGACCTGGTGCAGGGGGAGAAGAGGGTCCAGGTGCAGGCTGGTCCATCAGAAAGATTTGTGATGTAACAAGGAGCTGCCCATTGGAAGGGGATAATCAGCTGATCCCAAAGCAGGAATTCACAGCAAGCCATGGGAATCACACCTGACAGGGGCCTCAGCACCATGGTCACAGCAGGAGAAGGCTCACAGACCATGGTCTAAAACAGAGACCCTGGGCCATGGGGGTGTTGGGTTTTCAGCACCCTGGGAGCTCTGACGCTGCCATAAAATGGAGTGAGAAACATGGCTTGGACCCCTGAGAAGTGAACAGCTTCTGGTGAGCAACAGAAGAGCTCTGTCATCAATACTAACCACTGGGGAGAACTGTAAATAGAAAAAATGTACTTTTATTTGAATGTACCAGCCCAAAACCTAGTCCCCCTCCCTTCACTTCGCCTTGAATGGTAGCAGAAACACAGCCAAAACAGACTTAAAAGAATATGTAAATTTACACTGACTATAAAGAGGCTGCCTTTTATGGAAAAATTTGCTGACAAATGCTTGGATGTTATGCAAAAATAGTCTTCTCAGAAGAAACTATCAAATAAAGGCATGGGAAGAATATGTTTCCTCCTACTCTCAGAGCTGGAAGAAAGATTTGTAGGGAAAAAATTACCAGCTACTACCAAACTTAGTTTTTCCAAGTTCCAAAAATACAGTTATATTTGTGTTTATTCATCATGAATTTTCCACTTGATGAAGACCACTTTGTAGTAGTTATATCCTTGAATGAATATTGTTCTTTTGAACTGCAAACTGCTCTCAGCAGGAGCTCTGCCTTGCCAGGTGTTTGTCCAGATTTAATGTGGCTGGTCAAGTGACTCAGGTGCTGTGTGCTACCAGCAGGACAAACACACGAGTTTGCCAGTCCCCAAAATTAAATCAGATGCCCCAGAATTCAACTTTGAAATGCAGCATGTGTTTCTGGGCAGTGGAGGAAGTTAAAGCTCTGTCTCTTTAACAGCACCTCAGCTCCTCAGTGTACCCAGATGACCCCTCAATGTCTGTGATTTTCCCTTCCTTTTTCCCTCTTTTTTTCTTATGAAATGCTTCTTGGTTTTTGGGGGGGTAGCTTGGTTTTTTGGGGGTGGGTTTGGTTGCTTTTTTCCCCAAGTTCTCCAGCATCCACGGATTAAACCAAACTGCAGTAAATGCTGAGCTGCCTTAGTGTAAATATGGAAGACAGTATAAAAGCTGTAACCACAGGAAAGATGAATTTTCCACCTCCACAGCAGGCACTTGGCTGGCAGACTCCTGCAGATGCCTGAACATGTCTCAGAAAGTTTTTCCCTGGCTACCCTAAGAGGGTTCCTTGTTGGTAATTTAATTAACACATTGAATACATGGAAGCGATTATAAATAATATAATTCTCTGGCTTTCTTAATCACAGCAGATTTTTTTTTTCTACTTGTATGTCCCAAAGTTATCAGTATTTCTGAGCAGGGAATGCTGGGGAACTAGGCTCTAGAACATGACACCTCTTGTAAGAGGGATTTAGGATGGCACACACCAGCTGTGTGCACAGGCTCTAACACAGGCTCTGAACACACACACGTACACCTCAGAAAGGGAAGAACTCTGATTTAGTGGAAGACAACAGTGCTGCTTAGATGTTCTAAGACAGGCAGGTGTTCTCAGGTGCAAGGAGTCAGAACTACACACCTCAAAAAACACAATAAATATAAAGGGATTCAAACTGCTACCTCTGGTATGGAATTTTACTGCTGGAAATTCTGAGCAGTTGATCCCAAGTACCTGTGCCAGTTAACACCAATTTACTGGTGCAAGTGTTTAACTCCAGTCCAGTGGTACAGAATAGCTGAGTTTGCAGCAAGGCAAATAAGCATTACCAGCAGCAGGAGGCAAGCAGGGAGTGCCAGCAGAAGAGATGCCTCCTATGTGCTCTTCTTTCCTCAAGTTAAAAATACCCCAAAGGGACAGGGCAACTGCTGGGACATGGTTGCAATTCTGCCAGACTGACCATGCTGTTGGAAGTGCTTTTACATGTGTCCTACATGCTACAACTTCTGAGAATGGCTTCATGTAAAACACAAGTCTTTGATATGTCTTTGCAGTTTAATCTGTTTGCATGCCAAATCTAGGAGAAAATATCTTGCATTTAACTGAAGCAGGTGAATGTAGTTAGCAATTAATTCCAACTCTCATTCATTATTTATTTTCTCTTTTCCTCATGTTTAAACCTTTCAGGTTATTTGTATCAAGTTCAGCAAGCTTGCACTTTCTCCCCAAAGCAAAATGTTCCCCATCATACACTGTGGTTTTTGTCAGACACATAAATACTTTCAAATACTTGCTACCAAGATTTTTTTTTCCAGTGGCTCAGTTTTGAAAGGCAAAAGTAAAAATCAAATTTCACTCTCTAGTAACTCCACATCTGTGTTTCTATGTTCCAGGAGATTAGAAAAGAAAAAGAAACTGATTCACTTTGTCCTTTGTTCCTGTTCCCAGCTGTGAACTGCACCTGCACCGTGACTCACTAAGTGCTGAGGAGGCCTAGATGCCTGAAAAGCTTAAACAACAATTTGAACAGTGCTCCTCACATAGCCAGAGAAAGAGGAGCTCATTTTATCTTGCTGCTACACAAAGCAAGTCGAGTTTTGGAAAATAACAAAACCCACTGAACTCTTTGCATGTCCCATCCACACACTTTGAAACACAGATCCCAAGTCATCTATCTCAACAAGGTACTGTGCATTTTAAACTTCTCTGATGGTCTTCATAACTCCTTTTAAATTCCCAGAGTCCAAAATACTCTTGGGGAAATGCACCCTGACTTTTTTAAACCTTATTATTTTTTAGTCTTTACTCATATCAATGCAATAGCTTATAGTGATAAGGAGTATTTCTAATTCATAGCTAAATATGCAATGCAACTAATGAAGCAACTCTGGAAAACTAGAGATAAAAAAATAAAATAAAAAAACCCCAAGGAAAGGTAGGAAGAGTAGGCTGGGTCCACGTGGAATTTTTGTCACATGCAGGAATTACTCATACATGGATAGAACTGGATGCTGAAAGTGATCCACTGGTGTTTGTAGTGAACTGCTCAAATACAGGAAGAATAAGTGAGAGTAAGAGTCCTGGTTTGTTCTCTTAAAGGAGGCATGGGGTAGCTTTCAATTATACCCTGACTGTTTTTCTTTTTAAATGCAGCACAATCTGTACTTCTGAGACATTCATTATTTTCCTCCACGAGCTAGAGGTTGCTTCACATCTATAACCACGAGGTTTCATATTCTTAAAATTTTATCCCATGTTCATTGAGGACTTTAACAAGTGATAGTTCATGGGTTGGTTCATGGTTTCATTGCTTCCCAGCACCTTAGATCATCAGGTCCATCTGGGCATTGAGTGGATTTTTCTTTTTTCACTAGATCCTTCTGGGTTTGTACTGCTTAGCACAGCCATAGGTGATACTCTGCAGATTAATTAATACTTGTCAACCTAGTGACAGGAATTTAATGTTTAAAATATTTTTATGGTGAACCACTTACAGAGTGGTGACTCAGGCTATGTGTAATATAGTCTATAATTCTGTGTACTTCATTGAAGTAGACACTTATGCAGCATCTCAGTTAAAGATAAAAACCAAAAAACGGGAACCTATAATGTGCATCAAGATCTGAATTATTACTGAGAGAGTGAGTTTTACACAAAAAGATTTTTAAAAAAATAGAGTAATTAACCCAAATTTCATGTATAGAATATGTTTTTAAGTTATGCACCTTTTGCAGATAACTAAGTAGAGTTTAAAGAAAATTATATAGGTTTTGAAGGGGATTTTTACTCTTTTTGAGATGTGGACCTCATTTAGTGTCCTTTGCTAAGAACTTGCTATCCTGCTTTCACAATAAAATTTAATACTCCAGTAATTTAATTGTATTTCTTTTATTGTTTCTTGTATCCCTCTGAAGAGGTTTTCAAGCTTCCCTACAGAAATACATTCTGCAAAGAAAGAAATGCCAGATTTTTCTGAAAAGATCACAATGTGAAAAGAAAACCTTGGGCCCTGTTTGCACACAATTTTTTTTTTTGCTGATGACTTACCACACCCCACCAAAGGGCATCAGCATAGCTGGAGAAACCTGTCTTTCCATCCTCATCAACTGCATCCTTCTCAGCAAGATAAACAAAGTAGGATGAAAAAATTAATCCCAAGAATCCAATGTACAGTGTGGTTATGAGTTCCTATTAAAAGAGAAAGCAAACAAGCATATGAGGTTTTCATTATATATATATATATACTTTTAGTATTAAATTATATTATATATAATATATATATATATATTTATATATATTCTGTCATTGTAAAATATTTGAAATATCTGTAGGGGTTTTGCATTACAGTAGAAAAATTAATTTGTTATATTTCAGGTATGAAATTTGCCTCCAGTAAAACAGCTAAAACATTGACTTGGATTTTATTCATACCAGGCTAAATAGTTCAAAAAGCCAGGTTTTTGAGCTTGATCCTTGGGGCAGCTAAATACAGAGTGGGACATCTCTCCTAATTATGGAATGGGAATAATTCTACTTAATTGTCTACTCAAAATACTAATTGTCTAAACATCTTGAAGTAGCAAAGCAGCTTTAGAAATGCCCTTTCTGAAGAGTACACTGAGAAATAGCCATGTCTCGTGGTTATGGCCATACCTGAGCAGTGAAGCTGTGTATCTGATGTTTAGACTGAATAGTGATGCCTCAACAGTTTCATGCAAAGATAGAATCTTAAGATAAAATATGCTATGTAGATGTCAGGTTTTCAGTCCTGAAGAACAAGGCTAAGGCAGACTTCTGTGAGGGCCTGAGACAGTCCTCGTGAATATACCATTTTCTCTAAAGTTTTTTGGGCAGGAAAGTTGTGTCAGACCTGCTGTGACTTAGGTACAGGATTCTCAAAGTCTTCAGGGGAAAAAAAAAAGTGCTTGTGCATTTAAACAAACCAAAATGGGTGGTGCCATGGATGCAAAACCACATAAAGCTTTTAAAAGCACTGCTAAGTCAGATATCCACCTCCCCCTCAGGGAAATCCAATACCTAGTTATGAGGGAAAACAGCTCATTCTAATTACTTAAAGCTTACATGCAGTATTCCTTTATTTTCTTTGCACAAATTTGGCCATCTTTATCATGAAACAATGTTGTGCTACATCTTCAGTGGCATCCTCCTTAAGTTCTTGACAGTCATTTCTCTCTCCTTGGATCCCAGCCAATAAGGGAATTAAAATACTTCCATATGATCCATTTAAAATTCAAACTGACTAGGAAGGATTGCCCCTACTTTTAAAGTATGTCAGGTTTTCACAGATTTTCTGTAATGCTTTATTTTACCCATGTTTCTTAAACTGTTTGTAAGGGAAGGTTTGATTTTATCATTGAACTTCCCTCAGATTTTCTTTTTCTTTCTTTATTTTCATTTCCTTGTAAGAGCTTTCTGGGGAAAGGTAGCCTTCGTATCAAGTACCAACATTCAGCACCAGGAAATATAAATATTCTTCCTCCTCCTACAGCACTAATTAAAATCTGGCTTCAGGAAACCTGTAAGTAGTCCTGGCACAAGGAAAAATGGGTATTTTTCCTTAATCATTTTATGATAATCTAAATAATGAATTTTGATAGTATTTAATCTTGCCTATGGCCAAGTCTTTTAATTTATGCCTTAACTTTTTGCAGGCTTGTTTGCTAAACAAGGCAGCTGAAAAAGGAAATAAACCCTGGAGTTTCAGTAGTTTCTCTGCTGGTCACTTTTATCTCATGATAATGGAGCACTGTGTACTTGCAGATATGACTTGCTTTGAAAAGCTCCTTCTGTTAACATACACAATTGACTGTGGATGATAATTGAAATAATTCTGGTTTAAGTGCTGGCTTTTTTGGGAAGCAGGCAGAAAAACAGCAGAGCCTTATGAAATCCCTTCAAAGTGGCTGAAATATCAACAGAACTGAGTTTATTTCACCACTGGCACCTCTCAGCTCCAGCACTATTCATCTAAAGACAGAATTTTTTTTAAGTAAAGGCCAGATGAAAATGCAACTGCCTTGGACTTACTCTAATAGCCACCAATCCATGTTCCACGTGTATAGAGAGACTATATTTAATTACTAAGAACAATGACAGCAATCTCATGCATACTTCATTTAGGGGAGAGCCAGAAGCTTTTAAATAACTCATGCTTCATGATTACAAAACAGAGTATTCTGCAACCATCAGGCCCTAAAACTACATATTTATATGGGTTTTACCAGATAAGAGCTTAAGAATAAAGAATGCTGCCTAAAACAAATGGCTATTTGCAGCAGGGACTTTCAGATACACACACAGGGGAAACAAAAAGAACAAGAAACGCAGAAAGGTAAATTTGAATGTTGAGAAAGTTGAGTCAGTACATTTTTTAAACTCAGCTATATCTCCATTTTCAGTTAAAGTAAGGACCTCGCAATACAAAGTTCAACACTTGGAAAAACCCCAAGAATCCCTCCTGTCCTAAGAGCAGTGGAAGACCTCACAAAGCAAGGTGAGGAAGGAGTAAAACCAACCTAGAGCTGGAGGTTGGGTGGCTAACTTGGTTTTTCAGCAAGCTGCAGGATTTCTCCATGGCTTTCCACCACCACATGTGATACTGACTCACGTTTTGTTGCCTTTGGCAAGAAATGCTGGTCTATAAGCTGAACCTGCTGAAAATAGAGGAGCACCCCAGCCAAACTGGGCCTGGGTGAGCTAATTGAGCTATATGTGACATTCCAAAACACATGGAAATTGTTGGTGACAACTTCACTAAGCTCTTCTGGGCCCAGCGAGGTACAAGTACTTGCTATTTTCACAGGGCACCAAGATGTGAATTTATTTTCTCACATTGCTTAAGGGTTAGGGGCCCATTTTTTCTTAAAGAGTATCAAATGCAAGAAAAAAAAATAGATGAGGTCTTTGTACTCTACCTATGAAGAAAAAGCAGTTGAGGTGTTTTTGTTTTTTATTTTTAAACAAAAATTTCAGAGGCTGGACAGGAATAAAGGTTCCATTTTCCTTTCCGTTTGGTACTGTGTTAGGGTTTCAGCTACGCTTGTCCAATGTCAATACAGAACTGTGTGCTTGGTATTATTTTTTTTCTTAATGTCTTAGTGGGTGATCTGCTTGGATAAGTACTACAGATCTGTGGAGTTTTATTTATCACCATAATCACTTCTTTGGATAAGCAGAACTTCAGGTGCATTTACTCATAAATTCACTTTTCCAAGAATTTTTTTTCCTTTTAAATCCTTGAACTTTCTTAAGCCTGCAACATGTAAGATTTAAATGTTATATTTTGGAGATAGTATTTCCTGATTCTTGACTAAAACTTTGAACACCCACAGGAAAAAATGTTCTCAAACAACTTTCTCAGTAAGGGTAGCAAATGTTGAGAAAGTTATTTGGATATCAGCTCTGTCCTAGCAAGATACCCAGGCAATGCAAGCATAATAAATGAAGACCACACAGACTTGGAGCATTAAAAGTCATCCTGTTGTACAGTATGAAAGGAGGCTTTATCCCACAGCACTTTGGTGTGCATCACTTCTGCACAGCCATCGTGACATAAAAGTTCCTACTGTACTCTGGGAAAAAGATAAAAGTAAGAAAAATAACTTTTAGTATTAAATTATTTGCTTGGACTAAGTGCAGCACATCCTCTGTCCCAGAAAAACAGTTTTCTAAATAGAAAACAAAAAATGTCTGTGTGGAAATCTGTAACTGTTTGTCAATATGTGGAGAACAAATCTACGCTTGTAAGAACAATTTAACCACCTTTACAAGCGGGATGTGGAGATAATTAGCAGAGTATTAACTCTCCACAGCTTGGCATGAAATACAAGACTTGAAGAAAAATTATACAAGTTTCTATTATATTGATAAAGCTAACCATAAAGAGATTCCATGTAGACTCAAATAAGAAGCCTTCAATTGGAAATATTTAAAGTCTGCAGAAAAACTTTTAAACTCTTCCTGCTTAATGAGCTTTCATACAGAAAAATTGTTTCAAAGCTTTAGCAACATGCACCTACTTATAGCCAGGTTTGCCTCTGGGACCACATCCTTGAAAAAGTAACTTTTCTTACACAGCATCATAACATAGCTGATATTTTTAATTTACAGAATGAATTAGAAAACTCCCTATTCAAGGAGAACAGAACTGAAATATTTAAATAATTGACTTCTTCTATCAGGGCTTTTCCACTAGTGCTAGGTTTTCCACAGGAAAATCAAGCTAGGAACACATCTTTTGCAGAAATAGTGGAGAGCACTTGCAATATGGCAAAAGGCAGCCCACAAAACTGCATTTAAAAATTACATTGGGGGATAACATCAAAGACTACAACAGTTAATTAATAAACCTGAACACTGGTGTTTATACCCTGTTAGCCACTGCCCTGAATAGCAAACAATAACTTCCCATTTTGAAAGGAGAAAGAAACTTTTAAAGTTGTTTTTTTTTTTTCTTTTGCAATGTAACAGTTCATTTAAGCCAGACCATGATTTGAAGGCCACAGAGAGAATTTACCAAAGCCAACAAAATGCAGGGGATGTTTAAAGGCTGGGTACCTGTCGATGGATGAAAACCACTGAGCCCAGGAGTCTCCAGGTGCCTCCCTGGCGGTCAACGTGAAGCATCCGAAGGATCTGGAGAAAACGAATCCCTCTGCAAGGAAAGAGAAGCATTAAAATAAATACAATAAATACATAAATATGCTTGAGGACAATACTGCCATATCCACCCAAAACTGGTTATGTCCACACTGCCATGTCCAAGAACTGTGATAGCACTGCCCCTGCCTGGAGTGGCATCTTAGGCTTGAGGCATCTCAGTGTTTAGATCACATTTCATTATAGTCACATTTATTCAGAAATACTGACTATGAAAACAGTTCTTTAATGGGAAAACAAAAAAAGTCAGAGGAAACCTCTATATTATTCCAATCTGTAAATGCCTCCTTTCCAAAGAAAACCAATGCTTCAAGCTTTGTTAACATAAATGTGAGCAAACTTTTTTCTCTATTTGTCAAAAGCAGAATATGAATCAAACACAGCATTCCTGAAATCTTTGTTGTGTGAGTTATTAAAATTATCTCATGTAACTGGAAATAGAGTCCAATGTGCTTTTAAGAGAATAATTATGTCAATCATAAGCTACAAATATTTTCAACTAAATAAAAATAAGTATCAGTATGGTTCTCCAGCATAATTTTACTCCACGGAAATATTTCATTTAGTTGCATTTTTGACAATTAATTTTGTTTGCCTACAGTAATCTTACTGTCTTATCCCTGAAACAAATGAGTGAAGAGCAGGAAAGGATGACCGCTGAATTCACCTACCTGAAAAATTTCACTAGAAGTATTTGTGGCTCTTTTTAGAAATCTTCAAGAGTTTTGTGGATGTAGGTTTTGATTTTTACTTCAGACTTTCCTGACCCTACTGGTTTTTCAGTGGAGCAATGGTAACACTGCAGGGATGTGGGTTTAGGTTCAGTGTCAGAGCATCCTGAGGAGTAGGACAGTGACTCTGGACTTAGCACTGGGAAAGGCTGCACTGAGCCCAAAACCCACTGGGCTCACATAGAATAACACAGAGCTTTTTCACTGAAGCCATTCCTACGCTTCTAGTCAAATTAAAAAACCCCAGCCCCTGGAATTTTCATATGCACCTTCCTCTTTTCCTGTAGGAGCTGATATTCCTGCAGCCTGGGTGGAGCCTTCACCATCAGGTAAGGATGAATGTCCTAGGGTAAGAGTTACCTTAAAAACACTCTGTACATGTAGTTCCTCCCAGTTTTGCCTACACAGCTGGACAGTTTAGACAATACTGGACATTCCCACTTCCCAGTAATTCCACTGCACTGGCCTGTGACAGAACATGCAGCACATCTTGGAAGTTAGGTAGGAGTGGGGAGTACACCTACAGCTTATCATTCTTTTCTTCTGTTTACACACTTCACCTTCCAAAACAAGCCTGCAGTACTTGAAGCAAGCTGAGCAAACACTGTGGACATCAAATGTTTCTGGTTCATGTACTGTCTGAGTTACTCTTGCCAAACAAATCCAGCAAAGCATAATTACTCTTTAAACAAAGTAATTACTCATACTCAAAAAGCACCAAGTTAAGCACTGTCTGGATTACTTCTTAAATAAACCCATGTTCTGTAATTCTCTCTTATCTCAGAGAGACAAGATGTTTGATGTCTTAAATAGGACACAACATTTTGTTTTTTCCACTTGGCTTCATCATTCCCACAATTTTTCATTTGCCTTGTTCCTGCACTTGTTTCCCAACCAGTCACCAAGCACAACAGCACCCAGTCCTCCACTGTCCAGTGCTTCAATAGAGTAACTTTCCCTGCATGAGGAAAATCAGAGATGCAGCTGTATTGGGAATTAGGCAATCACCTACACATCTATTAACCTCTGTGGTAGTGAAGAGCTGCAGTGGCAGGAGAACATACCTTATTGCAGAGGTGGCAAAAACCTGCCCATTAGATCCTATGCTCAGAACAATAATTGAGGCTACCACCACGATCAGATCTGTTAAAAAACAAACAAATGATCAAAAGAAAAAAGAATGTATTGATTTAAAAAAAAAATCTCAGCACTGAGAAACAACAACAAATACAGACTAAGGAAAGCACTTCAAAAAAAGAAATTGTTAGCTGAAATTTGGTGGGCATGTTAAGTCTAAGGTTCACATCAAAGCCCCAGTGGCTACAGTTTTTCCAGGATGAATTCAGTAACAGAAGTTTCAAAGAACCTGATGGATCAGGCAGTCTGCCACAAAAAATGCAAAGGCATTTGTGCACCCTAGAAAGGAATCCATATTTTGGCTCAAGGCTTCTGATCTAAGGAGAAACACAAGGGTTTGCATCATGCAATAATGAAATCCATGAAATTAAGTATCATGCACACATACACACGTACACTTAATTTGAATGTTGTTTCAAAGATGTAAAGCCAAACTTTCAAATCTAAGGGAACTGTCAGAACAAAGGCTGACTAAGAAAAAAAAAATCAGAATTGTTAGTTTACTTTGTGATACTGTCTTTATTTGTATGAAAAAAATTAATTGTTTCCAGAGTTCATTTTTTAAATTTTTGTTTCCACAACTCTGCAGTTTACACAGTTCCAGCTTTATACAATGCAAATGATAGATTGAGTTCACAGTGCCAACATCCCTTATTTTCCCTCATCCCAGTTCAGTGAGCATGTCCATTTCTTTTAATTATTGAACCTTGCTGTAACTTTATTCTGAGAAGACATTTTTTTCATTTCCTCACAGGCATTTCTGTGGTAAACCTCTTTAGAGCATCTAAATGCTTCCCTTTCAAATTCTAACCAAAAAATAAAGTATAGTATTATAAATGAGTAGCAAATGGAGGCAGAACAAGGAAAAGTTTGGTAAACTTTCCTTTGCCAGTTTGAAACAGGCAGTAGTTTATTCTTCAGAGCACTTAACGTTATACAACACTTCAAAACACCAGCCCTGCTGATTTCACTTGCAGCTGTGAGGGCTCAGAACCTCTGCAACCCAACTTCAAAGTCATCCCTTGGACATCCAGAAAATGAGGCCCACTTGTGAAAACTGATTGAACCAACTTTCCATGAGATGCCTGGGCAAGAGGCAGGATGGGATCCAACCTGAGCAGCAGCAACAGTTTCCTTTGGCAAGGTTGTTTTTTCCTCTCCTTTTAAATGTTCTTCTGCCTCATTCACAACCATGTAGTTGTTGCAACAAATATTGCAGAAATTCTACAAATAACAGCATCCTTCACTCTCCGAGCTGAATTAATTTCCAGTATCAGTCTGATTTTTGCTGTAAAAAAATGGATTCCTCCTCAAGGGGAAGCACACAGTCACTTTAAAGACTACTACACTAATTGTGCATAATGAAAATGGAAAATGGAAAATGAAAATGGAAAATGAAAATGAATAAAGGGACAGATGAGGTGACAGAAAGTGCTTCTATTTGGATTAATCTTAACTTTTCAATGCCTGACACTGCAATTTTTTTATGCTGTTCCTTTATCATGTATGTGTGTGACCATATATTTGTAAACATTGGAATTTAGGGTGGGTTTTCTTCCCAACCCATCATAACACAGATCTTTGCCCTTTAGCAAATGATGCATCATGTCTTTACTAAATTGGCAGACATTCATATATCCATCTGATAGCAGGCACTAAATGTGGAAAAGACTGATGCTTAGAAAATGAGTTCAACTAAGTAGTGAGAGTAGAAGAAATTTTTCATTTGTACTTTCTACTTTTGTGAAAGTGTTCTTCATGGTAGAGATATTTCTTTTTCTTTTTCTCAAAACCTGTTCTTCTATCTATGCTTCTCCTCTGTTCCTAGTTTCCATCCCAGCTTCCAGTGCTTAGACTTCTCCTATTAATCCCAGTTTACTGGTCCAAACAGCCTTATTTTGCAGCCTAGGTCTTCAGCATATTCCACCCTTTCACTGCCACCTTTTAATCCCACATGTTTCCAGCCCCTGCTGATTTCCTTTCAAGCTCCTGCCTGCATTTCAGTCTCTTTAAATGTTCCTCTCCCAGACCTTTGCATCAGAATCCACCTCCTGTCTTTTTACTGAGCCTGTGTGTCCCAGAACACTCCTTCTGCCTCAGACTGGGATTTTCCATTTTTCTAAGAACTGATCCAAATTTCAGAGGGAACAAAAACCCAGAGAAGAAATCTCCCTGCTGCCAAAGAAATTTTAGTGGATTTTTTTTCTGATTTTAAAATACTTCTGTATTAATGAAGAAATAAAATTAATGAAATATGTTTTACTTTCTGTTCTAATCCTTTAATTTCATTTTCCAGTGCTTGTATTTTATTTGTGTTGATTTGAAAATGAACAGATGAGTCAGTAGGATTCAATCATTCACAGCAAAGGTATTTTCCAAGTTTAGCTTTTCTGTCAGTGCAGAAAAGCTAAACTGTTCCATCTGTATTTGATGTGGAAAAGCAAATCTTGATTTCCAATGTATTATATCCTATGGGGAATTTCAAAGTTTAAATAACGTACTAATACCTGTGAATGCACAACCAGCTATAGCCATTCTTAGCTTTTTTTAACAAAACTCACGGTGTTTTCCCCAAGGGCTCCAATACAAACATGAATATTTGCTGTGGTAGTAGCAAAATACCAGCAGAGAGAACCCTTGAAACCACAGTTCAATGAGACTATCACTCTCTCTAATATACCCACCTAAGAAACACTTATTAATTGAGAGAGAAATCAAGAACACAATGAGAAGTAAAAACGATTCCTTACAGGCCTCATGGTCACATCACAAAACTAGACCAGCTCTAGAAGCAGACAAAGAATTTATTTGTACCCAAGGAAGGATTTTGTGTTCAAAATCTTGTCAATTTACTGCAATCACCCAAGGTTTAGTCCATTTCTTCACTTTACAACACAGCCTTTCTAAGCCTGATCTCTGCCTTAGCCATATTTTAAGTGTTCTAGAACCCAAAAGGAGAGAAATCCCAAAGCTGATAAATGCTTGAAGGGTAGACGTAGCTCAGAACAGCAAAAAGGCCCCTGCAGAGGTAAACATTTTTATTTACAACAAGCAGGAGGGTTGCAAAAGGGTTTCAGACTTACCAATGATGGATATTGGCTTCCTGGCAAAGCGGATCCTCCCCTGGAAGCCAACATATTTACTCCTGCAACCTGCAGACCACAGCCGGACCAGGTACTCTGCACCAAAAAACACCACCAGGACTATTTCCTAACAGAGCGAAAAGGAAAAGAGATCAGAGTTGAGTTTTTTCATTAAAAGTTTGCACATCTAATTTATTCATAGGACTAATCATCAGGGACTTCTTGTCCTTGAAAACTGGGACAATATTTGCTAGCTTTCAGTTTAGTGGGATCTCTCCAGACTCCCAAGACCACTGAAAAAGAAATGGAGCGAGGTCCCACAATGACATCTGCCAGGTCTTTCAGTATCCTGGGATGAATCCCACAAAGCCCCATGATTTATTCAGCCGTAGCAGCAAGTCTCAAACATACACAGGGTGGACTGAGGTACTATCATCCCCCCACAGTCACGGTTTTCCAACAGAACTCCAGACTTCCCAGGGCCCTTTGTTGCTGAAGGCAGAGATGAAGAGGACATTAAATGTCTCTGCTTTGTCTATATGGCTGTTTTTGAGGTGACCAATCTCATCAAGCCATGGCCCAATGCTATTTCTGATTCCCTTTTTGCTATGAACATATTTATAAAAGTTCCTTTTATTCTCCTTCCCAGTGCTGGCCTGCTTGAACTCCAAATGAGCTTTGGCTGCACTGATTTTCTCCCTACCTTGTGGGATAGAATCTTGTCCCGTGTCACCCAGCCTCCCATACACTCCCCTTTCCTCCCTGAGTTCTAGAAGATCCCTGCTCAGCCAGCTGCTCTTCTGGTCAGCTTTTCTTGACTTCCAACCCTTTGGAACTACCTGCTCCTGTGCTCTTAGGAGATGACCCTGAAAATGTGACCAGCACTCAGAATCCCCAACACCTCCAAAAGCAGATTCACAAAAGACTTTACTAACCAGCCTCTACTGCTCTCCACACATCCAGGATCAAAATTTTGCTGACATTTTCTCTACTGTCACAAACTTTTGAAACTTGGCTCCTTCAAGGTCACCGTGACCAAGACACAACCACCAGACTTCACTGTGCCCACAGTTCCCTCATAAACAACAAGCCTAGGAGGACACCTCTCCTAGTCGACCACCTGCACCAAGAAGTTATCTTCAACATGCTCAGAAACCTCCTGGACCTGCTGGAGCCCTCTGTATGATATTCCCAGTTGATATCTGGGAAGATTAAATCACCCATAAGGATTGGTGAGAGAGGTGAGCTGTATATCCAGCATGTACATAAATGAATTATCAATATTTTAATATTGCTCCCCTCTTCAGCATTGCACTGAAGTGCATGACCAAGGATAGGTATACTTTGAAATATTTCTAAAGAAAGATTAGTAAAAATCACAACATGGGCAGATTCATTGAGAACTTTGTTCCCCCCTTCCTTGTTTTCCTCTCTGCTGCAGTGTGGCAGCACAACCCAAACACAGCTTCTAGGCTTTGTTCCAATCCAAACTGTACCCAGTAATTCAGAATCACCAAACACCTACTACATGAGTTATGGCTTTGGAAAATGTTTGCATTTTAACTTGAACGTGCTTGCAATCTGCACTTGGGGGATTCTAAAGCACCCAAAAAGCAAAACATGTTTAAATCACAATTTTCACTGAATGACAATACTAACTTGATTTTACAACTGACATTTCGAATGGCTCAAGAGAGACCAAAATATTTTAAAGCTAAAACAAAATAAGAAAAAAACTCTACACTAATACGCAAAAGTTCATGTCAATTTTGATTTTTAACCAAGTTAAGCTAACATTTCTGTGTTGACATCTGCCTCCTTATTTTGCCTGGAATGAGAACCAAGAAAATATGCACAGTCTTCCTATTTTTTGCATGGCACTTTCAGCCTGAATAAATCAAGGATTAGTACAAAACTAAGCTTACAGCCATTTTCAAGACAGAAGCACAAGAAAATACACAGCAAATTAACTCCCCAAGCTTCATTTTTTAGTATATGTATTATCTAGAGCATCTACAACTAATTCTAAGTTTGCATTCTGCCTACAGTCTAAATAGAAATATTTATTCAACTATAGCAGTAAAATCAAATCCAAAGAACAATCTGCAAAGGAAAACAATTAATGCATTTCCAGAATCTTGCAAAATAATCTCTCACTTATTAAATTGTCTGTGTTTTTAGAAGGTTCTTGGTATCATCACTCCAGCATTTTGTTTTTCTTCTTAGGAATCTTTAAGTTCCACTAAAGGAAGCAGAGCACTGTTTAGGGCAGTGGAAGAATCATTTTCATGGGCCTGCATATTAAACTTGCTTTAGGTAAAAAGCTGCATAGAAAAGAGACAAGCAGAGAAGTGCCAAGGAAGCAAAAACTTCTCAGATTTTCATTTATTATCCTCTGAGGGAAATTTTAAAAGCTGAAATTAAAGCTACATCTGCCTGAGGGTATTTTATTCTCAGAATCCATCTTGGTTATGTCCAGAAAACCCTGAGGAAGTCAATAAAGTTGCACAGTCCCTGGAAAGGAAAAATAAATTGTTGACAGGAAGGAGGAAAAGGAGGAACTTACATCTTCAACAAATTTGACATTAATTACTAATCACAGTTCATTTTGTCCAGGACAGGTGTCCACATTACCAAAACCACAGCCATTAACACATTTGTTGGCAGTCTCTGACAGGCCAAAGACCAAAAAAGCATGGAAACTGGACAAACATCACAGCTCTGCAGGTGGTCCCTCAAAAAACCAAGGAAGATTATGATATTTACACTCTTGTTGTGTACTCCTAATGCAAGATAGGAGACATCCATTTCCAGAGCTGCCAAGGCTGATCAAACTTCACCTCACTAAATTCACCTTCCAAAAAAAAAGCCCTAACCTCCCTCCTTTTCCTTTCTATATATAAATACTTCTTCAGAGCCTTAAATTTATTGCCTCACATTTACCTTCTGGTAAAAGGAAAAAAAAACCAACCCAGCAATTTTCTGTAACCTCAGAAAAAAGTACTAATTCTCACTGAAATGGTAACAAATTATGGTGAGAACTTGTGGACAAAATACGAACCAGAACAAAACCAGCAAAAACTATCTGCAAATTAAATTTGCATCCATCTGTGTGTCAGTTGGAGATCATTCTCCAGCCTTCTGCAATTTTCCAGAGCCCTGGCTTTCAAAATGGTATTACACTCACAAGTAACCCACAAACCCTTTTGATTTAGGCTCCCAGCAGTATTTTTCCCCTTCTTTTGGAAGTGGTCAAGGAAGAAATGTGTGATGAAGGATTCTGAGCAGATTTAATAAACCTGGAAAGCAGTTTGGCATCAACAGAAAGCCAGGGATGAACTCTTCTAATGAAACTGAAACCAAAAATAATGAGTGGGAACAAACCAGTACTTCACAAAAATAAAAGCCATATCAGACTTGATTCTTCACACTCACGTGTCAGTCTCTTCCTGTTTTGATTGTGGCAACTCAAATTACCACAGGAATACCAGAAAAAGAATTTAATTATAGATTTTAAACTGGATCTGTGCTATCTAACACCTCTGCTAAAGTCACTAGCAGCATTTCATTACTCTGTGCTTCTCCCACTTTTCTGGGAAAAAGACCCAAGGCACCCAAGGACTGTAATAGTCCTTACCCTTCAATTAATTTCATCTTTGATTTTTTTTTCACTTCTCTGAAGTCTAGCCACTGCATAAATCTTCCCTCCTCCAACAAATTAATAATAAAATAACGTGTAGTCATATTTATGGTAATTTTAGTATAATTTCATGTTATTTTAGTGAAAAATATGCAAAAATAAGCTAAAAGGGAAATATGTATACAAATAACTTCCACCCATATCTAATTCAATCAATCCAATAAGACACCTTTGTGGAAAAGCCATCAACTTTTTCTCCAAGAACGTCATTGATGACCAAATGAAAAAAAGACCACATTAACACAGAAATCCAACACTTCTACACAAGCATATGTGTGTGTGTGTAAATTAAATTAAATATATAGCCTGGAATTTATAATTTATCCCAGTTTGGTTGTGGATAACTGGACTGGGGAAGCAGGAGAGGGAAGTTCTCTGGAGTGATTAAAGTGCACACATGAAAAAGAGGGGTATTTTCTCAGCTGCAGCTGTGTTTTAGGTGGAGAGCACACACAAGGCTCTCTTCACTTTTTTTATTGGAATATTTAGGTGCTGGGGTAAAAGGAGGAAGTGGGATGGCTAAATGAATAGTGTGTGCTCACGAAGATTCAATCAAGGAATGGCAGCTCCAGACAATGAAGCCTCAGAAAGAGGCATAAAGGTTTAATAGTCCAAATGTTTGCACACGTGTACTTATGTCCCAAATTTAATCTGATAACCTGTCTTCAAGGTTTTCCAGTCCTTACAGTTGAAAATGTCAATTTAGTGACCTGTTTAGTTTAATAGCTACTTAAATGCTATGAAAACCTACTGATACTGAAAATGTTTCTTTCCTATCATCATTCTGGCTCTCGCAAAGATGACAGATGTCCTGTGTGAAAATAGAATACCCAGTATACAGAAGAAAAAATGCCAAATGCTGCTAAGTGTCCTACAGTACCATTAGCTTACTCTCACTTCCAACCTTTTGGTGAAACCAATGCACTCACTGTCTGTTGTTTGGATACAAGTGGATTTAACATTTCATAAAAAATACACTTCCATACACACCTGATAAATATGCTGAATTTGCTGACCTCCTACCAGGAGTATGCTTGTCTTTCATTTTATTGCTGTTTGCTGTTTCCTGCATGGAATGAAGCTGTACACTCATGAGGGAAGCACATGGTGCTCCCCCTGTGACAGCCACACTGAAGTGAGATGGGTGAGTCACAGAGGAAGAGTTATTTTTTAATTCTATTTAAGCAGGTAACAATTTTTCTCCAAAGAAAATCAGCTACAGCCTCAACTATTTTTGACCAGGAATTTTTTCTCAATTGCTTCATTCTGAAAGATACAACTAAAGTAAATATAAACAAATAGAGAATGAATAAGATTCAGTAAGTTAGTGCCTGAAATTCTAATTTCTCTATAGATCCACAGAAGCCTTCCAGCTTCCCTAACCTTGTCCATCTCTAGTAGAAGGGGAAGGGTTTAGCTTTGCTCCTGGAGTGGAATTGATCCAATGTGAATATGCACTTCAAAATTTTGAATAATTACTTCCATGTTTCTTAACGTTTTGATTTGTGAGGGTATCAGTATTTTGAAGAGAGAAACTGAAAAATCCTGCATGTGTCTCTCCACTTTTCCCTCACTCCCAGGAAATGTTTCTCAAGTCTCTTAGCCACATTCTGAAACCCCTTTACGCAGAGAACTCCACTTAGCCTCAGAGAATCCAATTTGACTAAGGGAATTACAAACTGACTCTTTGTTAATTAGTCTCAGCCTTACTGACTGCATAAAGATTTCTATTTCAGACATTTGGAAAGCACACAGCAATCATTCAGTCTGTTCGGCGGTGCAATAGGCACAAGGTAATATAGCCCACAGAAATAACTGAATTATAATTCACATTGAGAAGCTTGAGAGTTGCATTTGATTTCAGAAAAACAATGGCAACTCAGCAAGATCACTCAGCAGACAACTTGATTTTATACAATGTGTTGAAAGACTTGTGGACTCAATTTTTTCCTAATATGTTTAATGTATGAAACAATATTCCTTCTCTATTTTTATAATGCTTTATACTGCAATAATACAATATTCCAAATCTATTTTTTCACCTTCCCACAGACCAACAAGAAGCTCAGAAAGAAGTAGGGATTTTTCTCCTTGCTTTCTCTCTTAGAAGTTTAGAGGAGTAAAAGAATCTGGCAAATGCTTTTGAGCCATAAGTCTCTTTTTATTCATGTGTATTCTGCACTCGCAGAGTCTGGGTCTCCTACAGCATACAGAAATTAATTAATTTTCTCCTGAGGCAGTTTGCCTTAATGGGACTGGACACCTCATGAACACCTGCTATCACCCAAGCAATATACACTTCACAAACATCACAAAATACCATTAATTATTATGGGATACCCTGTAAGAAATCCATTATAAGCTGTAAGAAACAGTGCAGTGAGGCCAGCAGGAAGAGCACCTATGAACTACAATGTATTGGACTGTCTAATCATCACTTTGTCAAGTGGACCTTGGAAAGGCCTTAAGTCTTCATGCAATATAGCAAAGACCAGATTTACAATTATAAACTGGCACAAAGCCAGGAATTAGACAAAAATTCCACCTTTTTTACTTTCTAATACTGACTGCTTTGATGGGATGGAGAAAACACCCTCAAGCCTATTAGAATACATTCACTTCACCATAAATCACAGAGCCCACTGAGTTAAGCTTTTTGCAGGCTTGTTTCCCCTCTGCTGCAGGTTGGAGGTGACACAGCATTCACAGCTGAGAAGGGAGATGGGGCACAAGCAGAGACAAACAGCAAGAGGAGAGCTCCTGCACTGCAGACAGGAGGAGTGTGGCCTCCTTTCAAAACCCTCACTTTGAAAACAGGGTTATTTCAAATAGAAAAGCCACCCCAATGTCCAGTTCAGAACCAGAGTAGTTAGATGGTGACATGCCTTAGCTGGCTTAAGTAAGCCAATTTCACCTGGCACTCTGGAATTTGAGTACTTTGGACAGCAGTACTTTATTCAGAGCAGGAGGATGTGAGTGTTCATGGGACATGATGCAGAAAAAAATCATATAAATCATAAAACTGGGAAACTTTGGGAAAGCCACGTAACAACAAGGACTCATCGGCAGCCAAAAACTCCTCCACAAGACCCTCCTCCTAAATGCAGCCACAATGTGAGTCTCTGGCCTGAAAAACTTGAGCACCAGCTGGTGTGGGGACTTCTGATTTCCCATCTCAGCCTTTCCTCCCGCAGAATTTGCTAACACGGGAGTGCTAATCCATGATAAATGTAGTCACTACACGAGAATTTCCAGCAATCAAGAGGACAGTAAGGACTGACAATAGAGGCAACAAGTAATGACTCTGAAAATAGAGTATTTGAGGGAATTGTGTGCCCTCTGGTGCTGCAGTGCTGTGAACTGCAGGTGTTCACATGCTTGGGAGAGATGACAATGCTTCTTCCCGCAAAGAAAACTCTCAGAGGAAAGCAGATATATAAAGTCTGTCTCCAAAAGGAAGAGGTACCACAGGGCCTGAACTCATCAGTTGGATCAATATGATTTATAGCAAAACCAATCTATTTCCTCCAAGTCAAGAATATTCTTAAATTTAAAAAGTAATTGTCAATTGTCAACTAAATCAGATAAAACTTTTCCCTTATTCCTGTAACACTCTCATTATTCAAATTGTATGTTTATTGTGCTGTTACTCACAGTGTGTAAAAATATCATGTGTGCTATGAAAATAATATTTTGTTCTTGTTTTCAGACTGACACAGTGAGTGGAAGTTGTCCCAGAAGCTAAGAAACTCTCTTGGGTCCTGCAAGGTCTTTTGCAATTAAACAAAAATAAAAATTGGTCTTTTACACACTACAGTGGTGACCTCTCCTGGTAGAAAAATATATTATCTCTAACCATGAAAACAGATTAAGCCTCAAAGGAGGAAGTACACCTGACCCACTTTACAGTTTATTTTTTCATTCCATATCCTGAAAAATCTAGATGCCATTTAGAAATCAAAACTGACACACAGAGTACTATATCATCAAGAAAACATTTTAGCCTCTTGCTGTAGAGGCAAAAGCCTAATCACGTGTCTTTGGCAACTTTTAAAAACACTTTTTCAACAGAACAATCACAGAACCAGATAAAATTATAACTGTACTATTAGAGAATTAGAACTTGAGACAAAATGGGAGGATAAAATGTTACCTAAACCTGGGGCAACTGGGAATGAAACTCAGCTGTAACTCAGGATTGTCTTGAGTGTTGCAAACACTTCATTCACAGCTGTGCCTAGTTCCATTGCACGTTTCCCCACACAGTGTGCACGTACCTTTTCATGCATCAAATCCTAAGTAATGCTGGATAGACCAGTGAGAAATAATCCACTGGTACAGATACAGCACCAAGCAAGTCTGGGGAAGCTATAGATTCATTTTTGTACCACACTACAGGCACAATCGGAACAAAAGCCAATGGTACATGCATTTAAGCTCTGTGCATTCTTAGATAGCATGCACATTGTCACTGTGATCCATTTTTAACAGTATTGGAAATTCCAGGAGGAAAAGCTCCAGAGGGGCATCCTCCAGCATAAGGCTGTGACACAAGGAGGTCAAGAAATTGTTCCATTGACTGCATGATTCATTTGTGAGATGATAACATCACCCAAAAAAAGCTGGCAGTGCTATGTGGGCACTCTGAGAGCCACACATCTGTCTCCATCTTGTTATTCTTTGTCCAACAATGTGTCTGCACATGCACATTCCATCAGCACAGAAACAATCAGCTGAGCCAGGATCACTGTTCCCAGCAGTGCCTGCTGTGCTGACCTGTGATCACCACATCTCAGGGAGCAGGAGAGGACCACACGTCATTGGCAGAACACTGCACTTTGCTTGACACTGAATTGTGGCTTAGAGGCCAAGAAACATTTGCTACAGGATTAACTTTAATCAAGATCTCAGAATAACTCCAGGATCTAATGATGGCTCAGACGACAGCAAGCAAAAGCTGTATGTGCAAATGTAGCCTAAGCCATAGGAAAACAAAGAAGTAACTGATTTTTATTTTCAAATCAGATGGAAAACCAAGCTTTATCATATTAAAAGTCACCATTTAGCAAAAGGAAACTACAATAAGAATACTGAGATCATCACACACTGAGATCAGAAGATTTGAGTGGCTAAAATATTGCAAGGAACAGTTTGAAAGTTGTTTACTCCATTTTTATCAAGGATGTTTAATTTCCATTTTTCACTCCCTAAAGTGAGTAGAGGCAGAGGGGAACAGAGGAGGGACATTGTCTAGTGTCCTCATGCAAGTTATTTTTACTTTTGATTCCCACCAAGCAAGCACCAACTTCAAATCCAAATCACAGGTGACAGCAGTGTGATAGGAACTCTTCCTTCCTGTTCTGTAGAGTTCTGTTCTGACAGAAATCACCTACCTCTGAAACCAACTTTTTACTATAAGATTTAGAAAAAACACATTTTAAAAATTCATTCCTATAGAATATCCCATTCCATGCTGCCTAATACTGATGAACACCAGTTGTACACTGTAAGAGATACACTTTGGGAAAAGCAAGTTCATCAAAACTGGTAATCTAACAAGTGTCCTCATAATTCAAGGACCTAGAAAATAATCATCCCCATTAAACTGTGACCTTTCTTTAATGCCCACTCATTTAAAATGTCCTGGTAGCATGTTTTGCATAAGGATTTTTAACAGTTATCTCCTCTTACTGACTGAAAGCAATTCAGGTTTAGTCAAAAAGTTCACTTACCATCCAGAAAAGGGTTCCAATGGCAAATTCAGAATAGTGCTCTATAGTAGACAGTACACTGAATATTAAACAAATCAGCACCAGGAGAAATCTGTAAAAAGAAAACAGTGTTTAGTGACTTGTCAAGTTGAACTGTAAATCTAGATCTAGTTTTTTCTCTCTCATTCATATAATTTTTTATCACAAATATTTTGTGCTTAATCAGTCAATTCTTCCTTCTCAAGAGAGTATTCATCTTTTTGCATTCATTCAGCTTTCAGAAACATGGAATAAAAATGACAGGAAGGCTGAACACAATAGGTAAATCTCACATTATCAAGTATATTTCTCAGGGAAGGTTGTCATAGTGAATGTTTCATGTTTCACTGATTGCTGTACAACTTCACAAAGACACAAACTACACTCAGTGGGTTTTAGTAGCTTTCAAATGAAAATTACAGGTGGAAAAGCATATCAGGAAGGGGAAGAAACTCTTGTGCAAACTAGAGACCTGTGACAAGACAAATTCCTTTGGAATTTATCCACGGTCCCACCCCAGTGGACACTTTCATCAGTGTTCTAGAAGAGGAGATGAAATGCACCTCATCAAGTCCACAGCTGACACAAGCCCAGGAGTTTGGTCACTAAACTTGAGGGCAGAGCCCCTGGTTAGTGATGCCTGCACAGGCTACACAACAGATGTACAGGAATATCATACATCTTGACAGGGACAAACCTCAAGTTCTACACAAAGTGTGGGGAAGAAGACTAAAACATGTCCCCCTGACCTCCCTTTGCCAGGCTCAACTCATGGCCCTGATTCTCAGCTCCTGTGCCTCCCTCCCTCATGCACACCCAAGCAGAGAGGAGGGATGGGGAATGCAGGGTTGTGGTCAGACTGCAACAGTTTGTCTCTGCCCCTCTTCGCTCCTCTTCCTGCTCACACTGCTTCCTGCTCCATTGTGGGTCCTTCCACGAGCTGCAGTCCTTCAGGATAAACTTTCCTTCCCCAGGGCTGCAGGGAATTTCTGCTCTGGATCCTGCAGTCGTTCATCCCCCTTCTCCTGCTTCTTTCACCTTGGTGCTCAGAGGTTGTTTCTCACTCTTTCTTTTCCCTCTCTTCTCACAGCCCATGATGTGCTTTTGGCCTTTCTCCAGGAGCTCTTCCACCCAAGGGCTCAGCAGTACATGTATACACACAGATATTAAGGAGCACACAATACAGAATCCCAGAGTCATTTATCTTGGAAAAGGCCTCAAAAATCGCCAAGTCAAAACATCAACCCAACAATTCCAGGTCCACCACAAAACCCTAAGTGCCCTATCTACACATTTTTCAAATACTTCCAAGGATAGTGATTCCACCACCTCCCTGGCGGCCTGTTCCACTTATTTACTCACAGATACACTTCATATGTATATATCCATGCATCTAGAGAGACAAAGTTCTCACAACACAGCTACAGGATAGAAAATAACTACTGCAAAGAACTACTCGGATATGGAAAACCCCCAAAATGTGTGTGCCTCAGACAGAGGGTAGGCTGAGCCAGTATTCTTTATGCAGCACATTCAAACCACGACTAGAACCAAGGAAAATGGGACATTATTGATATCTGTGGAGCCCTTCAGCATTCCTTTTTCTCTTTTTAGAGTGCCTCAGAGTTTTAGACTGCCTTGGGATCCCCAGGAACACTGAACAGGCAATAATGAACACTGGAAACAATTCTTTGGTATGTTTGGTCTGGTCACTCACACACTGCAAGTAAATTGCAAGTATGTGTTAACACAAGCAAGGAGAGACAGTTGTTTCTCAGCTACACCATAGACAACAGCTGACCTCTTCAAGCCTAAAACTGGATTTGAAATTGGAAAAAACAAAAGGTCCTGCTTCCTTTCATCAGACTCTGGAAGTATTTTGACACTATTTAATCACAAATGAAGATTTTAAAAGATCAGAAGCACCAAAAAGAAATGGATTTCATAAGTAGTGATTAGAGCTCTACAAGTACAACTGTCTCTGAATCAAGTTTGAATTTCTTCAACATTTACCTGTCCTGAACCACAATATAAGGGAAAAGGGATCTAGATAACACATCTTACTCAAGGGTAACAGCACCTTTAGCTCGGGACAGATCTTAGCCACCCTCTCATGGTTTGAGTTCCACAGCCCCTCACTCAGTCCTGATACTCCTTTTGCTTCAACATGCATGAGTTACCAAACAAATCATTCACCAGTTTTACTCCCATCCTAAATGTTTATCTCTGAAAGCAGTGCTGTGTTATAGAGGGTACAGAGATCTGTCCAAAGCATAATAAAACTGATTTATTGCTTCAAGGAGCTGCTGCACTGCCCTAAAGATAAACCAGCAGAGGGGACATAACCCAGCTTGGAGTGATGCTCCAAAAAGGAAATCAGAGCAAAGCCTCAAAGACAGATACTGAAAGCAATTCCTTTGGCAAATGGAAAAGAACAAGTCAATAAGGGGTTCAAAGCATAAGGTTATTCCCAGTGTCCAACATTAGAAGAGCCTAGGCTTGGAAAACTGCAGAACTTTAGCCTTTTCTTAATGTAGCAGCAGTGCCTTTCATGTAAAGAAAGTGCAGGTGTAAAAGTAAGGTAAGCAGGGTCATAAGGATCTCTTTTTCTTATATATTTGAGGTCAGTACTGAGTACCCCACTCTGTTGGATGATGGATCAGTGAGCAATCCCAGTGATGGGTACATGGAGAAAGACATGAAAAGGTGAATAGACTTCTCCACACATCAGGACAGTGTTAAAGACCCACAGATCTCTCCTGCAGCTCAGACTATCCTTCAGTCAACGGTCAAGGGAACATTTTTAACTTGGCTTGTCCCTGAAACCAGCATATCAAACAACTCCAGCAGAGAGCTACAAAGAGATAGTCACTTCCTCTGAGTACAGACTCTAATTTCTTCCAGATCCCTGCCACTTCAATTATATCCTTTCAAAATACCTTTGTCTACTTTTACTGCACTTACTAGTAATACATAAAAATCCACGGAGAATTCACATTCTACGTATTTTCTACCAAGACCTTGAGGATGATAGTGTACTTTATACCTTTTCCACTCTAAGAGAAGCAAAGAGGAAAAACAATATTGTTACATACCCTGTAGATATTATCACTACATCTTCAACCATATCTCCTTTTAGGCTTTAGAAAAAGCAATTAAAAAGAGGTTTACCAAAAAAAAAAAAAAAAAAAAAAAAAAAAAAGACAAAGAGACAAGCTGTAGGTGCATAAGGATGTAAAAGGGAGGACAACTGGTGCCTCTTTTTTACTAAGAGACCCAAAACTGCCAACACAGCCTGCAGATCTTGTAACTTTGAGCTAATTGTTGCTTCTCTCCTGGTTTTGTGTATCAAGACTCTCTTTTTTTTATTCCCATTTCCAAATCACACACACCAGAACCATTCAAAGGACCTTTTAAATTCACTTAATTTATGGCACTATATGCTCTGGCCAGTGAGTGTCACTCCTACCCAATGAACAGCAAGGGCAGCTCATGTGAGCAGAGTACAGATTCAGTTGCAGTGAGGACAAAGTCAAAGACAAGCACAGATTAATCGGTGAGTGAGTGAGTGAGTGAGTGAGTGAGTGAGTGAGTGAGTGAGTGAGTGAGTGAGTGAGTGAGTGAGTGAGTGAATGCATCACCACAAAAGAACAAAACAAAACACAACCCGCCCCAATCAATCAGCCAAAAAAAGACCCCTGACATTAAAAGAACACCCCAAAATAAAAAGAAAGCAAGCTCACTCACCTAGTCAACCAGTAAGCCATGAATTTACAGTGAAGACGTTGTCCCAATAATCTCTAATCACAGCAAAGAGGCACAAAAACGATAGGTGTAGAAAAGAAGACTGCAATGATTTGTATGGAATTAGAGACACATGCTGCAGGTCCTGGTCTCCTGCACAGCTCAGCAGCAAATTGTGGTGGCAGCATTGCTGCAAGGAGTTTATCACTGGAGAAAGATGTGTTTCACTAAACAAAAAAATTCTCTTTTGGAGTCCACCTTGGCTGAAAGATACAACCCTTAAGTGCTCTTGGTTGTAAATCCTAAACCAATCCCAGCGATTTTCCCCTTTTATATGATAAAACCATACTTATTTTCCAGCCAGGCAATTTAAGGGGAGAGAAAAGTAAGTGTTAAAAGATAATAGAAGTGTTAATAGTTACCCAGACAATTGTGCATCAAGGCCCTGTGGACACAGATCTCAGCATGTCCCAGACCCTCAGGGTTTGATCTGGCCAGATAAAAGTGAATGCCTGTAGGCTGCCTTAACTGGAGCAACACATTCCCAAGGAGCAGCTCAGGAGACCTCCAGTATAAGAGCTGTCAGATGTTAAACAGGATTATCTCTATTTTATTCTTTCCATGAATAATGGGAAGTAAAAAGAAAATTGTTCAGCTAGCACGTGCAGCCTTACCTATTACTCAGAAGACCCAGAACACAGAAACAAATATGTTTTTCTAGTGTGTAAAAGTGCAGTAAAAAGCTGTCTGTTCAGCACTACAAACAAACCAACCAACACTCTCAGTTCTACTGCTCAGGAATGCACTTAATGTGATGATCTTCTGCTGGCTTTCTCCAGGCTCTCTGACAGTCTTTACCATCCAGTTTTGAGTCATAGAGATGGTGCACAAAGTGCTTTGAGCCAAGGCCTTCCAATACCAAGAGCTCCTTTTCTGATACAATCCCAAAAATGCTGGGAACCTCCCACATTAGTGGTGCTTTACATTTGAAACAAGTCTTCCTTTTCCTATGTAATCCCAAACATGCTAACAACCCTGCTATGGGCAGGCTGTCATCTCCATGGGGACACAGCAACCTGCTGAAGTGAGAGGGAATGGGAGAACATAATTGTTACTCTGCACAACCAACATGGAAGTAGATCTGCCTATCTTTACTGTAATTGCTGAGAAATTGATTTGAACAGATGAGGGACAGTTTCTGGTATTCTCAGCCAGAGTCAGACTTAAGAAGGTAAAATTAACAGGAGTGTGTCAAGGTAGATACAAAACCAAATACAAGCCCAAAATAGTTCTTGTCCTGGCAGTGATCTCACAGTACATGATCACCCAACCCAGGCAGCAGCTCATGAAGGGACACTCTCAGTGTGAAGGAGCTGGGACTGCTTTCCCCTTGGATTTGTATATCTGGAGAGGGAGCCTTGAGGTGCCATTCAGGAGTCCTGGTTTACTCAGCAGCCCTACAGCCAGGGTTTAGCCATGGCTGGTGATGTCCCTGTGTGCACTAGCAGCACGTTTATGCTCAGTGCTCACCACAGGCTGTTGGAAAGAAGCCACAGGTGGAGTTTGGTGAGTAGGTGGTATCTAAGTTATGACAAAAGTGCTTCAGACAAGTAGTGGGAACAAAGGTCAAGTCCTCCCTGCACCCCAAATAAATCCACTCCCAGAGAAACCAACCATCCTTTGGCACCTTTTCTCTAGCACAGTGAAGCAGTGTGCTTCCTCTCCCTCTGATATCTCTGAGCCAGTAGTCAGTGCATGCTGCCTTCACAGCTTCCTTTAGTTACTGTCACTGTCCCTGGGCCACACACCACAATGCAGGTTAGCTTTGATGAGTCCACCCTTAAAAATAAACAGCTCAGTTAGCTGCCAGCTGATCTGCAGAACCCGACAAGCTACAGGTCTCTTGCCTCTCAGACAATCAGAAAAGCTCCTTGTGGACTGCTCCTAACAGCCTCTGGAATGCTAAACATAGCTCTAACCAATGACCTTTCCAAACACACTGGAGGAAAAAAGCTTGGGCGAGTGCCAAATTCCCTGTGGAGAGCTGGATGCACAGTGCCAAAGGCAAACCTTCAGCAAGGCTCCTCACTGAATCCCTCTGTGTTTGTCTCCAGGTCTCACTGCAGGTGTTGCTTTGAGGGACAAGCTGTTCCTCCCAATGCAATGGCAAAGTCTACCAGTGTTAACTCGTCTGCAAGTGCCAAACAGATCCCGGGGCTCCCTAAATATTTCTGGTTAGATTTCTGGGATACCTATAGGTCAGGCAAGTGGATATGTGTGTGTTTCATATTGCTGACTTGGGATGAAACTATTTAAGGTTTGTCATATGGCAATTTCCATTTCCCCACCAGTTCCAGTCTGGCTTCCTCATGTTGCCCCTGTTATGGATGCTCTCTCCTGCAAAGGACAATTCTCTGTACTGTAAGGGTGAGAAAATAGGGACTGATTGTTTACTTGCTTGCAGGAAGGTATTTACATCCACAGAGAACATTTTCACCCACTGGCAGCTGTTCAGTTCCTAAAGGGAGGAAGTTAATAAGGCAGAGGTATAAATGATTACCAACTAGTAGCATTGGTCTGCTCTTTCCTATCCTGGAAAGGAACTGAGGTTCTCCTTTCTAGTACTTTGTCCTCTTTCATTCTTTTTGTGATTCCTGAGGATGTTGAGCCACAATTTGAGCCGCTACTTCTGCAAATACATCTTTTTCCCTTTTGCCATAGAGCTACTAAAAATACTGAAGTATTTCCTCTCAAAACACCTAGCTTTCTTTTCCTTCAACTTTTTTTCTTTCCTGAAGATGGAAATTTATTCCCAATCACCTATTTTCATATTCTTCCTCATTCTCTCTTTGAGCAGAAAAAAAATATTTTACTTATCAGAGGAAAGAGGAGTATCTGAGAACCTCCCCTTTGGTTTCAGATTCCCACGTAACACTGTTCACACAGAAGATGAAGTGTCATGCTTTCCCGATAGACATCTTGTTAATGTAAACTAAATTTTAGTATTTCTTGACTTCTCCTCAGTTCCTTAAGCCTCAGGTATACACAAAAATACAACTGCTTTCTCATCAATGCTTTTAGACCATCATCCTGAATGTCTTAACCAGATTTAAAGAGGCAGTCCTGTTAAAGGCTGCAAATTAGTGCTTCTTTATGTCCTGGTCTTCCTAAACACTGCTTCCTTTTAGAGGGTAGCTGGTGTGACTGGAAACATTTCTATTGCTGTTGTAGCCAGGGACAAATTCTGTTCAATAGATTTATGGACCATGAGCACACTTCACTGAGCCTACAAACACTGGGAGCTCAGTGTTAACACTGACAGCAAAACGATGTCAAGCGCTTTCTCCAGGGTGAACCTTTTCAAGGTCATGCTATAACAAACTTATTTTCCATGGAAGACAAGCCTAATGGAAGTTCTTAAAGGAGGAGTAGTCATAATTCCTCCTTTTAAGTTTTGCAGGAAATAATTCCATTTCTAGCAAAAACTGTGCATGTGGGGCTTTGTGCTTATCTCCTGCAGATAAGTGTACTTGAAGTGCTGATATGAGAGATGCTCGAGGGGATGTTATCTCTTGCACAACAAAAAAGGGATGGGTGGGGACAAACTTGTAAATTCACAGAGATATACTCCTTGGCAACCAAGTCCAAAACAGTAGCTTTGTGGCCTTCTGGGCTTTACCAAACTTTGTTGACCCTGCAAAGTTTTGTTTAGAGAAAAAAACACTTTTAGAAATATGAGTTCTACAATGAAAACAAATCAACAAAAACTGTTATGGAAAAGCTATGGAAACCTATGCTCTGTAGTACTGAGAGGCCTGGACCGTGGGTTGCTGATGATTTTAACATAACCAGATGTGTCCTGTTCCTTCCTCAAAACTGAGCTACTGTGCCTCTTTTCACTCTCTGAAAGCCCTCCAGGTATACAACTACACATGGCCTCTATATGTCTCCAGTTCAAAGTACATGGAAACCCTGCCCTTTAGATTTCTTAGATGATCCTTTATTCCATCTACTGTTTTCTACAGAAGATTTGAGCAACCTGTTTTAGTAGAAGGTGTCCCTGCCCATGGAAGGGAGTGGAACTTAATGATCTGTAAGGTCCCTTCCAACCCAAACTGCTCCATGAGTCTAAGATATGGAGCCAAAATATTCTGGCCTACCATCACAGTAGGGGAGAAGAAATGCCATTGCTTCAGCTGGACTTAAATTAAAAGAAAAATTGACTGAATTGAAGCTAGTATGTCCAAGTAAATCTATGTGTAGCTACACCCATTGGAGCTTCAGCTTTTTTTCTGGATGACAGACTACTGAGTTGTCTAAAGGAGACCAAAAGCTTTAAGTCAGCCTGTTGTTAGGGACAATAAATGAGTTTAGAAAACAGAAGGTTCTTTGAGGGACTCCAGCAATATGAGCTGCTTTCTATTTCAGCTGGTCATTTTGTGGCAGGAAAACTAAGGAGAGCATTTTTCTTTTTTCATACACTAAAAGTGTATGTTCTCATTCCTGAGTGAATGAAGCACTTTCTTCTAAATGGGACTCTACTGTCTCATGTTGAATAGCCATGTGCTTCTGGAAAGCATTCCTGCTGGTCTGAATAAAACCTCACTCCTGGTCCTTACATATTTTTGTTACCCAAAGGAGTTTCTAAGTCATGAAGAGAAGGTTGTCCATGTGCCTTTGTCAGCAAGTTTTGATGTCCCTCAGTTCTCTCATAAATCTATTTCCCGGCTCCTGAGGTTCAATGTGTCTTTGAAAGGTCTTGTCCATATGTGATCATACACAAATTAGAGTTGGTTGGAAATTTTGGTAAAGGGACAATTTTTCTGCTGAAAACACCAATCTGTTAAAATTAGAAATGGTCTGGGAATGTTGGTTTCAGCAGAAGTGGAGAAGGAGACCAGGCAGGTTTTAATGGAACCTGCCTAGCTTTGGACTCTACTAACAGGGATCATGCCTAGCAGAGAATTTAGACATATCTGATTTTCTTTTTTCTACCCCAGAATAAAATATTTTCTGAGCTTTGAAGCCCTCAACCAAAGGCAAAATCCACCTATTGCATGGATATACTGAGGATATCTGTGTTCAGCTGTCTCTTCTGGGTTGCACCCAGAAATTCCCAATAGCCCCACTGCACGTAACATTTCTACAACACCAAGGGAATTTAAAATTTCACTTACAAACAGACTCACCTGCACATACAGAATTCATCCCAAACAGGACTGGATCAACATCTAAAATCAATGCTGTTCCAACCACAGCATAAACCACACATCCTATAAAAAATCTCCCACCTGAAACCAGCTTTCTGGATCTAGTGACCCAAGCTGTTGTAGGCTACTTATAAAACATCCACAGCTCCTGTTAGTAATGAGCACTTCACATTTCCAAACATTTGACAGCCTAACTTAATTGCTGTTCTTTGAAGAGCACTAAGATTTGGATTTTGCTTTTTCTACGAGTTTATCTGGCAGTACTTCAGAACTGATGAAGTGCATTCATGCAACCCTTACAATCACCAGGAGCCTTGATCTTACTGAAACCTTTTATTCAATGCCCTGCCTTTCCTGGGATTTAAGCTCCTTGATTCAACTGAGTGCCAATATCTTCCACTGACATCTGTGCTTCCGTGTTTCTCTTGTTTTTATCTCTGTATGTCTTGCAATCTTCCATTCTGATTCTATAGCTAAGATTTCCTAGAAGAGGCAAAACCAGCTCTTTAAACAGTGACAAAACCAGTCCATCATCATGACTTCAGCGTTGATGATTCTGATAGTTTTGTCTCCAACCTTGACTGTAACATAAAAGTCAGTAAGATTTGGTGTGTGATTTAGGACATGCCTCCAAGGGAACAGGAAATTCCAACCACCACTCAAAATGCAACACCAGCTTCCTCATACTACTCACATTAAATAATATTTCTTGAGTTCATAAGCAGAAGAGGGAAAAAACAAATGCATATAATGATGCAGTGCAAATACATCCACTAAGTTAGTGCCTGCTTGATCATCAGGGACACACCTGAAACACTTTTCTTCTTGAATTTGCTACCATGTGGAATCCACAAGCTAATGAGCAATTGTAATATTAACACCAAGGAATATCTTTTTATTTTGCTGGTTTCTATAAGAACAGAGGGTTTTTTTCCACAAAAGCATAACCAAATTCCATCAGTAGCACCATAGCAATGTCAGGCTACACTATTTGTTTTCACTACAGAAACAACATTAGCCTGTGGGAGCAGATGTTAATGTATATTAATTGCTCAAATTATTACAAAATTGAGCTTCTAGAATAAGATGGATTGAATTTCTTACAGAAATTATGGAAAAAGTCATCAATAATTCAAAAAATGAAAATAGAACTTACTCATGCTGTGGCTTTGTGCCCTGTGGTGAGGTGACTGTGCCTAACACAAAGTACTCCCAGATCCAAGTTCGTCCTTAGGAGCTTTCCTAAAATCTCTCTCCTGAAAAGACTCCTTGGTGCCAAACAATCTAAAGGACCTCAGAGTGAAGTGTTTTCATCTTGGGGATATTAATTTCTCTCTCCTCTAGACAAATGTCTATTTTAATAAAATGAGAAGAAGCAGAGGATCTCTGACATGTCTCATCCCCTGCCCATGTTAGCTGGAACTTGCCAGCTGGCTCAAAAGTGTTTGGTAAGGCCTTTTCAGACAGACATGCTCAAACAGTGTGGTTGCAGAAACCTCATTTCCTTAGGAAGGGAGGTTAAAAATTAATAACTACCCCCACGTATTTTGAGAACAACCAAGTCCTGGAACTTTACAGAACCCTAATGACAATTTTCTTTAATATCAGTGCTCCTTCATTAGCAACTTCAGCCACTCCACCATCTCATCCAGCTGAACATGCAACCCTAAGCAGTAAGAACATCCCACTTTAATGAAAGGGATGTTCTTGAGTTTCTTCCCTTCGATACTGCTCCTCTTTTGGTACCTGAAGTTTGTCATCAGAGACATCTGCTTAGTACCTCTCAGTAGTTAGCACAGAGATGAAAAATAGCCACTCTAGTTCTAAACTGAGAACTTTGTCAGTGACATTTCTATATAAAATTCCAAATAAGTAACTGTTATGCTGGCAAGAAACACCCTAAACATAAAATAATAATAACAACAACAACAACAACAACAATAACAATAACAATAACAATAACAATAACAATAATAATAATAATAATAATAATAATAATAATAATAATAATAATAATAATAATGCCTTACTCTTATGAAAGCACACCATGTACAGAACTAAGCTGTGACATCAAGGTCAAAGCCAGAATCTCAAAAGCAGCCATGTGCTTATAATTACTCTGAACTTTAGTTGTTGCTTGTGTTGGTCGTATTACAATCACATCATTGGAAAAGGCAAAATATCTGCTTGCATTCTAGAGATAATTGTGGAAAGGACAGAAATGGGAATTTGACAGTCCCTTTGAGATAAACAGTTATAAATAATGGGTTATACACTCCATTTTCAGATAAAAACAGGAGTTGGAGAACACTGTGCTAACTTCAGTTCACTGAAGAGCTGCTACACTCAAAGAATCAAAATATATGCAGGCAAGTGCCCCATTAAAAGGAACCACTAGACCTTACATTTTTTACCTTTTAAAGTTCTTTACCTCAGCAACAGTTGTATGCCAAACAAAAATGGAATATCAGCCAGAATGGTGGCTCTGAACTTCTACAATTTCATTAATGGAACACAACTAGCATTTCTTACATGGAGCTGAAGGAAGTAAAAATAACTGAGAAAGAGAAGTCTGAGGAAAACAATAATAGGAAAAAAAGTTGCAATTTTAAATTTGTCCAAATAATCTGAATTCACTTGTTTATGTATTACTCACAGTGACACAGACATTGGTACACAGAATATTTTCAAAAGGAAAAAACCCTCTGCTGGCTAGCCCCCCTTTTATAAACATATTTTTGATCTTTTGTACTTTCTTCCCAAAGTTTTAAGCCCGTGACATTATTGATGTTGTTCATATTTTTGCAAGGATCATGCACTTCTAATTATTCAGAAATAATTTTTCAGTTGAGTTTTTTTCAACAAGCTGCCAGGAACAGGTATGTGTGTGTGTGTGTGTGTGTGTGTGCACATGTGCTTCTCTTTGAAGGACCTGTGGGAAAGAGTCTGGAGAGGGGTAACAAAGTAAATCTAGGGCATGTTTTCATATAAAACTGAGCCCTCACCGCAGCTCTCTGGTGGGGAAAAAAAAAAAGAAAAAAAAAAGAAAGAGAACTTTGCCTCATTCCATTCCAGCCTTGGCCAACTGTGTTAGCACTGGTTGCAGCGCCATTAGACCACTTGCTGACATGCTGCAACTCCTTAAGGTCCCCAAAGCTCCTCATTTCCTGCTGATCTAGATTCCTGCCATTACAGGGAGCTGGTGAAGCGTAGGAGGGCTACAGTGAGTGCCAGAAGCAACACGGGTTGTGCAGCAGAAATGTGTGTCCAAAAAAGAAGGGAAGGTGACAGAGGGGCACCAAGACCTTTTGGCATTAGTAAACCACCATGCCAGCTCTTGGGAAACCATACTCTAGGGAAGACATTTTCCTTGTCTGTACCACACAATTCCCAGAGACAGGCAGCATGTCATAGGAATAATTTGGAGCAACAGCCATTGCCCTCTCTGAGTCACCATTTGGAGGAGTTCTTTCCCCAGAAATCTCAAGGCAGCCTGCAGAGCAGACTTTATGGCTACCCAAACTCTGCATTTATGAAATGTTTTGCAGTCACACCAGGTGGTCTGCAGTACTTGCCAGATGATTTGCAATGTTACTTTGCAATTATTGTGCACAATTTTATATGAAATTTAAGGAGTGATTTTGATCCACCGAAAAAACAAATGGGATAGTGTTTCAAGGTGCTTAATGTGCAGTACTAACCTGACTGAAGACCATCCACTCTTTCCCACTGGGGTAGGTTTTTGCTGGTGTCAGAAGCTGAACTGGCAATCCAAGTATAAATCCAAGTTTAACTACCCAAGCACAACTACAGCTGGCAGGAGCAAGCTGAGTGCTGGAGGTGGACGAGGGGAACGAGGAGGCAGAACTGGTGCTGCCTTGTTAGCAGTGAGCTTTTAGATCAGCTCACCTCATCCCATAGGAGGTTATGGGATACAAAGGCTGGTCTAGCTTTTCAATGAGAGCAAGGTCTAGCAACTCATTTAACAAGTGGCCAAACCAGCACAAAGTGACCTGGAACAGCTGCAAGTTCTCACTAAAGCTTTTGCAGTGTTAACAGCAAGAAAATGGCAGGCCTGAGAACACAAGAGTCCCTGTCCTGGGCCTCCCTCTTGCCTTGGACTTTCCTCCATTCCCAGCCAGCCCGAGGTTTCTCCAGTGCCTGACAGCAGCCCTTCCATCTGTGCTGACTCCAGGGCTGATGTGACATTCATTTGCTAAGAACTGGACTGGGACCAACAGCTCCTTTTGTATCTCCCCACGGCCATCACCGCTTCTTCTTCACTCTTGACTTGGACAAGATTCAAATTAGTTGCCTGGGGGTGAAAGGTTCCTTGTCCCATCATGAATTCCACGCTCCCACTTTTCCCTTGCTCCCAGCTGTCATGTCCTACCCCTCTTCTTCCCAGTGGCTCTTTGAGCTTCTTGACCATTTTCAGCTGTCCCCTTGGTGCCTGTATCCAGCTTTTTGATCTCCACAGCTTGTTCTTCCTCCTTCCTTTGTGCCTTCTGCTTAAGTCAGATTCTTTTTGTTCTTGAGCTACAGTGCAGTTGTGCTGTTTTCCTCCAGTTTCAGCATCATTGGCACCAGTCTCAGATTCCACCACAAACCAACCTGGTCCTCAGTGTCTTGATCCCAGGTTCTCTCTCCCTCTTTCACCACACTCAGTGTTAGCCAGTTGTCCAGCTCTCTCAGTTCTTAGTCCAAAGGAACCCAGATTCCCTCTAAGTTTCTGGCTTTTTAACTGAAAAATTCACCAACTCAGGCAACAGCAGCTGGAAAGAAATTAGCAGTCCCTGCATGCCCCAGAGAAATGGAAAAGATATGAAAAGGGGGATGGACTGCAGTGATCAGGGTGTAACTGAGGGGGAAAATACTGTGGATCCTGGGCACACTCAGGGGTTTCCTGCCTGGAACCTGTGCTGTGACATCGCCTCGGGCTGACACAAGGTGGCCTCTGTGGCTCACAAGTGACAGCCAGCCAGGTGGACACAGCATTCCAGCCTACAGCGGAGCCATTCCAGTAGTCACTAAATATGGATGTAGGATTCAGAAATATATCCATCACATAAGTAAGACTCCACCTGCAATTAAATGATTTAAATGTGTAGGTTTGCCAAGTAACGTCACTGCCATAAATAACTCATCACCAATACATGTTATATTTTTCTTTCAAGAGACAAATGTGAAGGTTATACCCTAATACCTGACATTTGGATGTGATTTAAGCAAGTGAAAGTGCATAGCTGAGTTTAGAAATGAATCCAAGCCAGGAACATGCTGCTTTTTCTGGACTGAGTACCATACAGCAAATAGCTGGGCTCTAACACAGGTGATCTCCAACACCCCAAGGTTCTTACAGAGCCACAGGAATTGCTTGGTTAGGATCAATACAGTCAGTTCATGGAGCAGCTGCTTCTCAAGCTCTCAGCTCTTGCTAAGTGAGATCCTCTACTCTACTAGAAGTGAAGTATTTCACAGTCCTAAATCAGAAAAGTACCCAAGTGAGAAGGTTTTCAAGACTAGCAGGAGGGATTCTCAAGTAAAACCACTCACCCCTTCAAACATTTTGTTTTGAAACCATAATTTCAATCTCCACTAAAACTCCAATAACTCCACCAAAATAATACAAATTCTAGATTTAATTAGGCAAAAATAATTCCCTTTTCTAACACTGTTATAAAGTTCTGTAAGAACCTTGAGCTTATTCCTTTAGAATAAACTTTCTACAAGTGTTATTGGTGATTATCTTGGTAATTTCAGAATGAAAAGAGGTCACCTCCTTGCCTTGCCTAGTTTTGGAAAGTCATTTTCTAGCAGAACTGGCTCCAGATCAGAACAGACTCCAGTCCCTCTTGGACAAAAGTTCCCCCAAGTTTATACATGAGTTGCGTGGCACATGAAGGACAGAAGGGACAAAGCACATCCAGCTCCTCCAGGCTACACAGATATCAGCCAGGTACTTGAAAGTTTGGAATTGTTAGGAAAATAGTCATAATCATCAGCATCAGATCAGCTGCACTTAAAATACCTCCAAACGCACACATAAAACAAAATAAATTACAGGTTGTTCTAATTATAAAATTAAGTGTATTTTAGATTAGTAGTTTATTTTTTAACAATGTTTCGCTGCAATGATATATAATCTTATAAGGCATGTTCTTTTCAAAGCAGAAACTTGTTATTTAAATGAACACATCATGTAGTTACTGGTATAATTATTAGCAAAAATATCCTTGAGACAAAATGTTTGCCAAAAGCTGTTTCAAATGTTTCCTTTCTAGCAGCCTCAAAGAAAAATAACTTTTAAGAGCACTCAGTTTATATATTCTTTCATGTAAGTTAGGAATCCTTCAAAAAAAAACAGTTCTTGTTTCTATCACCAATATTTTCTCCAATAGTACTGAGGGGGCGTATAGATTTTTATTTTTTATCTTAATGCCCATTTCAGAATAAAAAAGTGCATATTAAAGGTCAACCTTAGTGAGGGATTAAAGCAACAAAGATGATGAAACAAATGCATTTTAGCATGATTAGTAGTCTCAAATAGGCTTGAATCATGACTATTCATATATTTAAATCTAAATAAATCACATCTGTTTAGTCCTTAGGAATAAAGCATGCTATAAGCACAGTCCTTGAAAGAGGCCCTATCTTTTTGCTTGGAGAAATGTCATGAATCAAAAAATCTTTCAAAAATACATACATGATGTTATGGGGGCAAATAAGCATTAAAGTATTCATGAGACTATCTATTTTATGCTAAATAAAAGCATTAGGGTTCATCCCTAGAATTACCATATATTTCTCTGGGCAGTTCCTGACTGCAGCCACTGATAATGGGTTTTTTGCCAAAATGCAGTCAGGCCACAGTTTATCTCAGACAAACAGAGTAATTTCAACGCTCTGCATTTCTTTAGGAAATATTCTAATTTCATAATAAAAGCAAGGCCTTTTGGCTCAGCAGGCCAGTAAAACTTGCTCTGGTCTCAGAGCTCAAGTAGATCCTTTCTACAACTAAGATGACAAATTATCTTTCTGTTAAGCAGCATTCAAAACAGTAATTGAGGTCTTGCTAAACTTAAGAGATACCATAAGCAACTCAAAGGAAACAGTAACAGCTGGGTTAATATATTAACCACTGCTTTACAAGGGAAAATGGAAGCCTTAATTGCCTCCTTGCATGTACTACATACATGGTATGATGAAAAACATTTTGCTAAGTTTGTACTCATTTCATGTTCATGACTATAAATCAGTTCAAATTAGTGATGTTTTATGTTTGTCTAACAAGTTACTTGTTTTGACTCTTTAGCACGAGCAAAACAAACTTACAAGAGCAGGATGTGTCTGATCACAGCTGGACCTGCCACATCTGCTAAAAACTAGTGTCTGAAGCTGGAACAGTGTAAAGCAGCTCAATCAGCAACCAGAACTGCCAGGAGCATCGAGGACTTGCCCTCAGAAATACCAAATATACACATGCATCCTTGAAAACAAAGATCATTTGAAGAATAAAAATCCTGCTCTGGAAATGATAACTGATGTAGTGGCTGCTTCTTTGAGGAATTGACTTTTCCCTTGCCTTCAGGGGATAACTCATGCAACAGGTTTTGAGCCCAGGAGCTCAATACACAGATTCCTGGCTGATTCAATGGGCAGTTTCAGATTTTTCTTACACCAAAGATCATGTGAAAATGTAGCTACTTACACAGCAAAATGATAGATAAAACACTTCCACCCACTGGGCCTCTCCAGGAAGTTGTAGACCTGTCCCTGGGTGCTGGTTTTGGTCAGATATTGGCTCTGGAAGCACTCCATGGTCCGGACCCTGCCAGCTGCACTGTCCGAGCAGGCTGCAGCCTTTGTGCCTTCCCCAGGGCTCTGGGGAATCCCGGCTCCCTTATCCACAGAGGGCTCTGGACTCAGTGCCACAGGAGAATACTGCATGGTGCTGAGGTTCCCCCTGACTTCCAGGAACGCTGCAGATTTGCTGTTTCCACTCAGAGTGCTCAGCTGGAGAGTGGAGCCTTGATTCTCCCCACGATGGTTACACACTGGGTACGCAGCAGTTTCTCCACCACCACAGGACATCTTCCAACAACTCACAGGTATTGCTGCCTCTGATCAATATTTAAAATCATGAAGGAGGGATTGGATGTCTTCCCTGCCCAGGGTTCTCCAGCAGCTGATAAGATGACTTTGTGCTGTTATCATGGAGCTTCTCTGTGACACAAGTGTGAGCTGCCAGCCTGTCACCTGCTGTCACTCACGGCCTCTGAAATTAAATCAGAAAAACCTATGAGACAGTGACAGGTGCTTGACACCAGAAGGAACAGGAGTCTGGGAAAGGGGTTGAGACTTCTGGAGGAAGGAAAGAAAATTAAGTTTCAAAATTACATTGTTAAGAAGGAAGCCTAGAACTATTTAAACAGTGCAACACTTGTGCAGCAGCAGAGACTTGAGAGCCGATCCTATCAGATTACTTTAAGCTGAGCAGTTCTTGAAGTGTCCTAGAGATGAAGTGTTGCCCCAAAACACACCTGAATGAGGCTTTAAACTTCAACACCTACACCTCAGGAAAACTTACCTAGAGCATCAATATTACAGGAAGATTTTAAGACTTAAATAAATTATTTTAGTCACCTCACAGGGGCCAATCTTGCAGTCCACAGTACTACGGGACAATTTTTCTCAGGTGTAAAAAGGAGGATGCCATTAATGATAACTGATACTGGGAGCTTAATATTGCTATAAGGCAAAAGATCAAAGACTTCTGGCCTGACCCTCAATTTTCCTCAAGCCCTTTCATGTTTGCAGCTAATTTTTCTACTCTCAAACAAGTACCTAGACAAAAAAGAAAAGACAATAGGGTTGTTCTAGATCAATATATATTTCATGGAGCAGACTTAATTTGCTGCTGATACAGAGCAGCAATTTCCTAGCAGTGATATTAATAATTTTGTGAGAATGAGAGTGGTTGTCTTTTTTTTTTTTTTTTGTACTGCCTTATTTCTCACAAACCACATTCAGAGTTACTTTAACCTCAGCAGAATATTTTAGAGAGACAATTTCAGCCTTCACCGTCCCCCCCCCCCTTTTTTTTTTTAATTAAGCCTATTTTTTGCTGTTGGTTAAAGCTCCTCATGTGTAGTGAATGAACTCCTATTGCAGTACATCTGAGCAGTGCCTCCAAGTTATTTCACAAAATATTTACAATTACACATTTTAACATGACTTTTAACACAGGGCTCATTTCTTAACACCGCTCATGGAAAGGTGAGCATCAGTACACATTTCCACATCAGTCCTAGAGCAAAGAGAGAAATACGCCCCTTCCCTCAGCAGTTCCCTTAAAGAACAGCTGGAGATGGCAAACATTAAAGCACAAAGCACTTCACCAAAGCCAGCCTGCAGCAGGTCCCTGAGAAGCACCTGCAAGTGCATTCATTCACTTTGGGGAGCTGAGGCTGCCTGGACAAGGCTGGCTACACAGAGCTGCGAACGCATCTCCCTGGAACACCTCTCCTGGGCTGCTGCATCACACACGGCATCCCACAGACACGGAAAAACCTGAAACCAGCCGGCAAACTGCACCTACTTTCTCCAGGCGTGTTCCTCTCCTGGCGGCTGCCGCACACCGTGGAGTCAGTCCCTGGAGAGGTGCAGCAGAGGAGCTGCTGCCCGGCTCTGCCCACGGCTCCCCAAGTCCCACCCTGAGCAAGGCAGGGGCCCTCCCTTCGGGCTGCCTTATATGGCTGCCCTTGCAAAAGGCACAGAAAGAACCGGGAACAGTTTGGGTGATTTCAGAGAGAAGTTACTTCTGTCTCTTCCTGCTGTCAAAACCAGGAATCACAAGCAACAGCTTAACTTCTCTCTCAGTCTTTTTCTCATCTACAGACACTTCATTGCAATGCGTTAAAATCAGCCTTTTCTTACTGCACATCTTTAAGCACTGAATTAAGTGATGCCTGTGGCAAGCTGGAGATTCTGCATCTTCTTTTCCTACTGGGAAAGTGTAAACAGCAGCTTCAGTTGCTCAGGGTTTTTTCCATCAAAGTTTTGACAAAGCCAAAAGCAGCGCTTCATTGTTACATCAAGTAATGGAAAATCACGCTTCTCTCATGTTGTTGCCCTTCTCAGCTTCAGATCATCTTTTGTATTAATTTGGGAGGAAGAGACTATCAAACAAAACCATTCCAGCATCAAACTCCCCATTTTAATGTTGACCTTTCTAACTGGGAAGGAGATAGTGAATACTGCTATTTTACTCCTTTCCCCTTCTGTAAAAGAAATCAGATTGTTGTCTGCAACACCAGCATCCCAAACTTAAGCTTCCCACTTTTCCAGAGCCAGGAGTTTGAGAATGGAACAGAGGTACCCCTTTCATCCTATTGTTATAATCAGTGGGGGAATGCTGCCATTGCACATAGCCTGCACTTTTTATCATGATTGTTCATGGGGATAAGGCATCTCTTTCCTTGGAAAGATTATTGCAGAAAGTTATTTCTTAGTTTCCCAGTTATATTTCCATACCACTGCAAAAACTCCAAAACAGAACAAAAACCCAAACCCAAACTCTTTTAGTTCCTTTCTTTTTTCTTGATACATAATATATGTAGTCTGATCTAAATGCCAACCCATCCAGAACATTTTCCCTTGTGTTGGGAAATGCATGTTTCCCATGCTGTGTTGCTCAGTTTACCCTGTGCACAGAATTGAATGCATTATTCCACACACTACTGCAGGTGAGTGGTCATTGAGAACTGATACCTGACTCGAGCCACAAAAATCCTTCTCCATGTTTTTGCTTCTTCCTGAAATGCTTGCTGCATCAATTAATACTTTTGTACTCTCTGCTCTATTAACTTTCCCAGACAGTAATTTGCTAAATGAAAAAACTGCCATCTATCCTCACCTCTGACCTCTCCTGAATGTAATTACTCAAGCTGTACAAAACTAGCCAAAATATGGAGGGGAAAAAAAAGTATTAAAAAATCCCCCAACAAACCAAACAAAAACCAACCAACCAACCAACCAAGAAGTAATTTTCGTGTATATTTTAAGGTTAAAAATAAGTTTCCTTTGAGGGAATAGTAGCACCCAGCTTTACTGCAAATGCAAAACTTCAGCATAATAGCAGCAGGTTTGAAACCCCAGCAGAAGTAGACACCTGACTCCTATTTTTTGGTTGAGGGAAAGATGATTTAAAGATAGGATTTTAATAGACTGGGATGTGGAAGACTTGAACTCATTCCTTCACAAACTCCCAAAAGCACTATGCGACATCTTTGGGTCAAAATCTCAAAGGCAATTAGTCACCTAACTAATTTATGACTTACATCAAATGCATGATTTCAGGAATGTCTAAATGCTGAAGTGTTCACTGGTAACTATAGATGCAGCACACAGCATCCTGCAACTGTGTATATACAGAAACGTGACTTCTGTGGCTGGGCTCACTTCATTTGTTTAATTTTCATGGGCCTGGTGCCATCCCCATGCTCAAAGAGCATATCTTCCTCACTCTGGCAGCATTGTATTTAGCACTAAACTCAGGAATTCATAACCAAAAAGCCAGGATGGAGAGGCACAGAGAAATGTCTGGCTCTGAGATGCATTTTTGAGCCCCTTCTTGGGGAGGAGGCACTTCTCAGAGACAAACCTAAACACAGCACCACTGGCACCACCCATCACTGTCTCCTCTGGGGGCTGTGTTTTAGAAGTGTTAATGAGTCATGCAAGAGACAGATAATATGGAACCCTTAATGCTAGAAAATATCTTGAAGGGTAAATAGTAGATGAGATTTGCAAAACATTCCCGTGCCCCTCTGTCCATCCCAGATTCCATTCTCCAGACGTAAGCTCTCTGCATCAGTGCTCTTGAAGATCTGCTCTGGATCTGCGAGCTGCAGCTCTGCCAGCACTGATACCCAGGAGCTGGACACAGCTGAGTGCCTCACAGCCCTCTGGGCCAGCTGTGGGATCTTAACAGTTATTACATTGGGGCACAAACCCAGCGAGTTGTGTGGCTCCAGCTGGTGGTGCCCAGAATGCCTTTAAGGGGGCAAAATTCCACCCTTTCTCTCTGATTCAGCTTCCCAGCCTGATGGGCTCTTACAAGGGACTGTAAACAAATGTAATTAAGAATCATGAAATGGGGCTTCAGCTCTGAGTTCACTTAACAGTAACCCCTGCAGTTTTTATTTTTGAACTGTAGGTTGAAAAATAGGGCAATTTTTGTCTTGCCAATCTGTTACACAGCTCAGTTGTCTGTGGAGGACTTGGCAGCGCAGTTAATGTGCACTATGAACACCATTATTCTCCTTCACAAGGATATGCTGAATGTAAACTAAGATTATCATGACTTGTACACTGTGGTGTTGGAAAGATGGTGCATGTCCAGATTGAGACACTGGGCTTCCATTCTCTCCAAAAGTTTGCCAAGTGAAATGTATTGTAGCATTTTACCACACAGGGGAAGATATGATGTGATAAATTGCCTTCTATGAGTGCTGGCAGTGCTTCATTATTTTTGTATTAACATAGAGAGTCTACAAGACTGATACTTGACCCAGGGTAGTGTCTAAGAATTCCATAAATCTCTCATTTCTGTGATGGAATGCCTGTAAGAAACTAACTTGACTCCTGCACTTATGAAGGTTTTTTACTCTGTTCAAACTAAAAATAAAATATTTTATTGCAAAAAAGAACAGAAGTTCTTCAAGAAAGGTCTGAACTTAACAGCTGTGATGTGAACAAAGTGTCAATCTCATAGTATGATGCATGCCATGAATGTATAGATCTAAGAATTATCAAAAATGTATAAAACTTACACTAAATCCTACTGAAAGATCCAAACTATTTTTGTTATGATGACTCTAATAAACTCTATCTGCCTGATGGAAATTAAAAAAACCCAAACCAACAATTAATTCACATGGTCATTAGAGGAGGAATTAGCAACTTTCAGATCAGGGTGTCTGCCTGTTCCTACAACACTTGTCCCTTTCATTTCTTGAAAATCCATCAACATTGTAAGCACCTGAGCCTAAATTTTATTCTGAAAATCTCTAGTTCTGCTTTTGACTGGTTGGTTAAAAAGCTACTCAGCCACTTTTGACACAGGCAGAGGAAAATAGGCAGCTATTTAAAAATAAACTCCCCTGATAACCGACATCCATAACCATCCCAAAATGAAACTAACAAAGCACAACAGCTTGTGTACTGGAACCACACCCTGAGGATGTATCCCCTTCCAAAGGATGTTCAGTGGTGCCCATGGGATTCAGCACCCTGGAGAGAGCAACGAGACCCTGCCCACCAAGCCCCTGCCCTGCCCCAGACCGCCAGCCACCCCAAAATCATATCTCACCACCATTAGGTAACCAAGAGGGACTCCAAGTCCTGTTTTTCTCTCGTGAGTCCTGATGAGCCCACAGTCATCCAACACATATCTAAAAAATTCCCACATCAGCAAGGATGTCATCTATTCAGCTTGTGTGTGTGTGCATGTGTATGTGAAAATCTCAGATGGTCACATCACTTGTGTGGCTTGGCTATTATTCCACAGTTGTTCAGGGTACATTTCAGTTTTCCATGAAGAATACACATATTCTGTGCCTTAGTCTCTTAGCTCAGTATCCTGTTGCTATTTTATGTTGGCTCCCACTACAAGGAGGGGGGAGATGAAAGCTGAAGAACCAGGTGAATGAGCTGACAGAGAAGTGTGTATTCCTCTGCTGGAACGGGGAAAGGTTTTGATTCCATGACTTCTGCACCATAGTTCAGTGAAATTTCAAGAGACTAACTTCTATTAGACAAATGCCAGCATCACGGGGTCCTGATCCTGTTTGCCATTTGAGGCACAATGGAAAATCAAATAATAATTATAATGCATTCCATGAGAGGCATTTTAAGAATGATGCAGCCAAGTTCCACTGTTCTTATGTTATTCCACCTGGACAATCTTGTTGCGTAGTTTAAGTGCTCTTCACGAGGCCAGCAGAATTAATAGTATAGCTTTATAAAAAGCCACAGCATTTTCAATATCTAGATATTTATAAAGCAAGTGAACTTAAATCGACTGCTACCATGTAGGGCAAATTATCTGCTGTTATGTTGCATTAAAGGAAGACAAAATTACTGCATGAAATAGGTTCCCTGTGGTCACTGCTGAAGAGGTAACCAGATAGGAGCCACGGAGAACCTTCAAATAATAAGAGGCAATATAAATTCTTGCATAGTGAACCTCAGCTGTTACTTGATTCCTTTCTTCAATTATATTAAGTGTCCCAGCATTGTTTGATTGGGTTTGTTTAAATCATTAGTGATGCACTGGAGGAAAAGGATACTGTTATTGGTTCTAGGGCTGTAACAGAATACCATGAAAAGTGAGTGCTTATTTCAAGTATATCTGAAAAGATTGACCAAAATAGAACTATTGCTTCAGGAGACTCTTTACATAGGAGATGTGTGTTATAACTGAAGAGGCAGTTTGGAAAGATGACAATGATCCTTTCAGGGTAAGTACAGTTGGGCATTTTTACACTTACACATGCGAGTTTAAAAATCAACTAAGACATTTATTAATCTTATCTAAAATTTCCCCAAAGCTCCTTTTCTGTGAGCCATGGGCTCTTTTATACAACTTTCAATTGATTACCAAGCTGATATTAAAGAGCAGTAAACTGAACTTGAAATTCTTAATGTACCAAGTCCACATTACCTTCTTTCTCTGCTAAGCTGCAGCCTCAGGCAGTAAGTCTTCTGAAATTACTCACCTCATGCTCAAAGCGGAGCATATTTTCTTATTTCTTACTTCCACCTCCTGTAATTTTTATGAGAGAGCTGTCTATTGCTTTCTCTGGCAGTTCTAAACCCCTCACTGCTTCCAGAGCACGTAACATGCAGTGCACACATGCAGCATGATCTGAAAGTCAGGAAAGACATTTGGCATCTAAAGCACTTCAGTTTTGTCCACCTTTTGGAAATCTGGGACTGTGTTTGGCTTGGTGGAATCCAGGAAATCTAAATAAAGGTATCTGTGATAAGATCTGTTTAAAATTTATTGTAGGAAAAAAGCTGACTTGACAGTAAGGATTGTGGAAGAAGTGAGTGAGCTTGAGAGCTGTGTTCTAGCAACTAGAACATCCCATAAATGTTTCTTTAAAAGCACCCTCCCAAAGCAGGAAGGTGTTCATTTGATGTTCATCTGGAGTAAAATTTACCAAAAGCAGCAGTGTGCTGAACATGGATCACTCTACTGACAGCTGACTTGTAAACAATAATTGTGACTTACTGGCTTCTTTTTAGGAAAAGCAGGAAAATTTGGAGAGGGTTTTAAAATAAATCAATAACTTTTGATACTGCAACCCAAGACGTGCAAGCGACCCACGCTGAAGTCATGAAACAGGAACTCCAAGCTAACATATAACACCTGCAGCAGATCTTGTTCTGGGACAGGCACTACATGCTTTCAATAACAAAAGGTCTCTTCTTATGTTACCCTAATGTGGAAAATAAGATAAAATTCAGACTGGCCTCTAAGTAAGATTGTTCTAGTGAGAATACAGAGCAGGACTTCAGAAGGTCAGTATGACCAGCTTAAGGCATTGTTGAGTTTTTGTAAAATGCACTAATTTTATATATATTAATTTACCACTGTAAACCAGAGTTCTCCAACTTTGAGCACTAACACCACTCTCAATCTGGCATTCAGGTGCACAGACTAACTTGCAAAGTATCTTTGCTGAGGATGTATAGGAGCAGAGGGGTGTGGAAATACACAGTGTTTCTTTTGGCCTTGACAATGACTCATCATGGTGAGGCCAATGGGGTACATCTAACATATACGCTGAAAATGATGATGCAAAGATTTACTCTTTTTTAATTGGAAAAGTAGTTATTATTTAAAAGAGATATTTGTGAATGCATTATATGATATTCAGTGTCATTTTATATCCCATGTGTACAGCATGATGAATGTATACGCTCTGGAGGTGTGTCCAAATATCTTACTATTGCTAACAATTCAATTATTCAGTTCAGGATATAAAATATTCAATTTTCAGATTCAGGATAGATTCAGCTTTTTTGGGTGCTCAAGCATAAATGCTCATGCTCACACAGATGTCTTGCTGTCTTTGATCTCTGGACATGTTCACTTCAGAGTCAACTTTAAGAATACAAAGATTTATATAATTTAAATAATTAGCTTTGAACGTTTATCAGACACTGCTACTAAAAATTCCATCATCTCTTTCTTTGTCCTTTTTCCATCAGCTGTTAAAAACAGATTGGCATTCTATACCTCAAAATTTGTAAAATTAGCATAAATCTTGTGGAAATCTGTAATTGCAAGGTTTATACTTTAATTAGCAGTAGTAATTACTCACTGTCCATCATTCATAATGCATTCTGACCAATAATTGTGCTAAAGTGGATTAAGTCATTGTGAGATGGTGTGTTAGTAATGAAAGGGTAAAATACCTTACAGCTCTGTTGTAATATGAAACAAACAGATTAAAACCAGAACTCCTGGGCACAGCCAAGGGCACAAGCATATTGCTACCAAAAACCCCAATTAACATCTGCAAAAACATGTCCTGAGGCACAGGGAAAAACTGAAATTTAAGAAAAGCAGCACTACGTACTCCAGACTTACGCATGACAGCGTCACCATCTTGTTTCCATGGGAAAAGTTCCCAGGGATGAATCCACTCGCATTATCCTGAAAAAATCTACAGAGCTTTTCTTGTAGAGGTTGTTGAAAGAGCTTGTCCCTGTTTTGAGGGGATGAACAGTATGCAGTGACTGAGAAGTTGTATTTTTAGTTGTGAGGGGAGAAAACTGACTTGGAGGAGACCAAGGGGAGCCCTCAGCAGGGTCTGCAGCTTCCTCCCAAGGGACAGCAGAGGGGCAGATCCGATCTCTGCTCTGTGTGACCAGGGACAGGACCCGAGGGAATGGCTGGAGCTGTGTCAGGGGAGCTTTAGGTTGGATATCAGGGAATGGCCACAGCCCCAAGACTGCCAGAGCTCCAAGGGTGTTTGGACAATACAAAGGGTAGGAATGTTGGGGTGTCTGTGCAGGGCCAGGGCTCCGTTCCAAACCAGGATATTCCATGACTCAATGCAATGGAATCATGGCTCTGTGGCCCCACAGACACACCCTGGAACAGGCCCCAGGATGGCAGAGCCTGAGGCTCCTCCATCAGGGCCTGTGTGGAGGAGGAGTCCTAAGTTGTGAGTTGGAAATGTGTCCAGGAACCCCTTCTACAGTTAAACTCTGCTGAAACAATCTGCTGCAACTCTTCCAGGAGGAGTTTATTCCCAAAGAGAAATGGAGGCACAGGAAGACTGGAAGGAGAAAGAATCCAGGAACTTTTTAGATTGGAAAAGACCCTGCAGATCATCCAGTCAAGCCATTAACCCAACACCACCCTGTCCACCAGATCAGTGGGGTCTGAATAAGAGTGCAGGAATAACACCAGGGGCATGCTGGAAGGAAGCCTAGATGGCTTTGGGTGGATTTAGGCATTTATACACTATGGCCCATCCCTTACAGGGATTGTAACAAGCAGTATTTCTTTTCTTTTCTTTTCTTTTCTTTTCTTTTCTTTTCTTTTCTTTTCTTTTCTTTTCTTTTCTTTTCTTTTCTTT
>VZUI01036232.1:23591-70349 GCA_013401135.1 Cettia cetti | reverse complement strand
AAAAAAAAAAAGAAGGGGGGGGGGGGGGCTAGGGATGGTGGGAAAGATGTCCTTGTGATTAAGACACCAAATTAAGGCTATAATTTACTTAATATTTTCTATATTGTGAAAGATACTACTACATCCAAATAAAGTCCGGATGCAGATAGGCAGGACACGATGGACCCTCCCTACAAAAGGAGGTCCTTGGCTTCTGGGCTCCAAATCCTGGCCAGAGCCCAGCCATAGAGAGTTTGTAGGACCTAAGGCATATGTTACTGCTTTTTATCTATTTTTCTTTTAGCAATTGTTCTTTTAATAGTATTCTAATCCACAGGAGTTGTTTTGATGGCTAATGAGGTACATAGGCAAATAACAAGTGACACACAAAAAGATCAGGAGATATATAAATGATAACTTAAGAAAATAAACAAGCATGCTTAACTATCAGAAGACCACCACTATAAGAGTCAAAGAACTTACCTCTCTGGGGAAGTGCTTTTTGACCTCTCTGGCTGCTTAACTGAGCACAGCCTGTAGCAAATATAAGGAACTCCTCCCCTTTGGTGTTTATTACAGAGAAGCAGAACTTCCTGCAACACCTGAGTAAATATCCTCTAGGAAAACCACCACTGAGTTTGTCTACATCTAGCTCAGTATTCTTTTGATCATAAATACCATCTACCATAATGAATTATCAAGGATGTCCAAAAGCATAAGTTATTTTTTGAGTGCATAGTTTTCTCTAAAGACACCCTGAGTTTTGCCAGCTATTTTCTTTAGTTGATCGAAAGAGCTCTGTAACCCCTTTTGAAGATCTTAGATGCGTGATCCTTGTAATCACATTTCAGGGGCTGGTTAGCTCAGGAGATTGTTAATAGGATACAAAACCTTTAACATCCAACTCAGATCATTGCAGATGAAAAGCTGTGACTATTCAACTTTTTCCTACCCCATGACCTAACTTAGTTCATAAAGGAGAAATGTTTGTATTCCTTCAAATTTACATAATGTACTTTTCAGACTTTTTTTTTTTTAAACTACATGTGTAATACAGAACACTTGACAAACAGGAAAATAATTTAAAAGCTCAATGGTAACTAATGAATCCAATTAAATCTGCAGTCAAAAGAATTTTGAAATTTCCCACTCTAAAACTCTCTCCACAGTCACAACAAGCCCATAAGCACAGAAATTGCCAGAAAGTAAGAGTGGTTTAGGAAGCTGACAATTCTTCACTGAAATGTGCCTCTGTAGGTCCCTGTCATTAGACCCAGGAGCTGCACATCTAGCACAGAAGTGTTACCTTTGAATGGTGATAGCCTAACTCATGCTTATTGATTCATATTTAATAGATAAAAAAATGTTACAAGTAAAATGTGCAAGGCATTGTATCGAATTTTCACAGCTGTTTCTATTTCACTGTGTTTGAGGTAGCAAAGTTTTAGGGTTTTGCAGGTGTTGTTTCCCATCTATAAAGTCCTAAGTTAGACACAGTTTGAGCTCACATTTCAAATTCAGTTTTTAAAAAGTGCTCCTAATTTTTTCAAACAAAATATTAGGGAAAAGATGCATTGGAAAATTTGGGATATAAAACCTTCTACAGTTCTAAAAAATTGCAGTGGAGAAGCTCAGAGACCAACTGATAACTGCAGAGAACTATGCTACAAAATGTGTCCTGGCCTGGTGTCAACACTTACTTAGAGAGTACCCTTATCCTTTTCTTGGAACACACTGATCACTAAAATAACATTAAAGGATTTTGCTTACGTGCAGTGATGTCAGCCAGTAAGAAGGTGTTGGGACATCTGAGGATTGCTGCTTTCTGCATACCTGGGGGTAAGGGAAAGTGCCAGTCTTGAAAATGTGCAGGTAAAGATCTGGGGTTCTGACACTGCCATTTCCAAGTGTGCACAACATATCCCTCAGTCATGAAGCTGTCTTAAAAATGGAGGGATTAAAAATCTAAACAAAGCAATAAACAACACCAGTCACATGGTAATATTGGTCACATGGGTCGTCTTGTTAGCCTTTAATACAGCAGTTCCCAAACTAACTGCTTGGAGATTTCAGGTTTGGTACTTTATAACTTTTTGCAACATCTTTTTGAATCAGTTGTACGGAGAGTCTCGCTTGTATCCTGGAATAGCAGTGCCTGTCTTATGAGGTGTTATGTGTATTTCTTTACAGTTGTTCTTCCCAGCCCTTGAAGGTTTAGGTGATCAGCAATCTGACATTAAGTACAATACCTATTAAACAAATACCACTACTGACACTAGAGTACTTGGTATATAAATAGGACTGTGAACTAGTGAAGTATTAGCAGCATCAGAGTATTGATAATTAAAGCTGTTAAACTGATTTTTGATATGTGCATCTAATTAGCATTTAGCATTCAGTCTCTTCAATTCATTGCATTTCACGTCCTGCTATTTAACCTTTTTTTTTTTTAAATGGGGCAAATAGAAGTCTTTTCATGTCAGGTGATAAAAGAAGACTCAGTGTTGAACAAGTGCATTTTTTCTTCTGCCTCTGAAGGGGTCACAGTGCACAAATGGAAGTGTCAGCCAGCAGTGATAGATGTCATTTTGTACAAATGAGATGGAGAGACAATTTTGCTTGTTCAGTAGCCAGAGCACACACATTTCTGTACAGGCACTAAAGACATTATGGTTTATCTAAGACCAACTTCTCTCAAGACTGTTTCAGTTGCAGTAGTCCTGGCAAGAGTCACAAGGCATCAGATCCTTAATCTGTGGAATAACTGGATGTTGAGTTTTTTTGGAAAAATGATACTACAAATATTCATAATATGTAAAGAACTGTAAAATGTAATTTAAGTATTCAGCAACAAGATGGAAAATAATGGTAACCTGAGCAATTTCATGAGCTTTATTTGGCTATACCTTTTCTAAAATAACTTCTTTTAAAGCAACTACCTTGATTTTGAATGGAACTTAAATTTAAGGTTTGGAAATTTGAGGCCCAAAATACTATTCTTGGACAGTTTGAAGTTTGGAATATCACATAATGTCCAGAATACTTCCAATGGATAGGCAGAATGTGTCCAACATTCTTTGTTTTAAGCATTTTTCCCCCTGTTTCAGACATACCATGAGACATACTGGCTGTCAGTCTATTCCTTCCCTTGAAGCCAGAGGTAACAATCGCATTGCCAGACTTCACACACTTCACAAATACACATTTCATTAAGCCCAAACAGTTGCAAAAAATTAAATAAAACCTAGAAAATTATTTTTCTTTTAAGCAAAAGAAGAGACAGACACAAGAAGAGAATGACAACATAATCTGAGAATAACCTGGATGGCTTGTTCTGGAGTTTTCCTCCATTATTCTACTCATACTATTTTGAATTCCTCAGCCTCCTAATCCAGAGGCACACCACAATTGAGTTTTCTAAACAGTGAGCCTGTCATTAATCTCTGAGGATGTTCCAAAGATAGCCCTTGGAGGATTTGGATTTGTCTTCTTTTTCTTTTTAATCCAGTTAAGGAGTATAGCAAACAGTGACACAAACAGGATTACATTTGGAAGGGTCCTGTGCCTGGCTGTGTGAGTGGCACACAGACACAGCCATGCTGAGCTCTGCTTTCCTGCTCTGCAGTTTGCTGGCTTCCCAGCTGCTCCTCCTCTGCTTTTCTGGTTGATTGTAAACACATTTGAAAAGAAAAAAAAAATATTTTGAAAAAACCATCAGATTGAAAAAAAAAAAAAAAAAATAAAAAAGGCAGAGGAGGGAAGCTGTGTGCCATCCTGATCTTAAACTTCTTATCTGTCTTTGTTACCACATTTGTGTCCTGGTGCTCTACTGTTAGCTGGATGTGCATTTCCAACACTCCGTTCCCCTGAATGATGCAAAAGCCTTGTAATCTCATCTGGTAGCAGGAGCAGAACCAAATGTCCTCTGCCCTCACAGAGTACTTCCAACATTTCTGTGGTGATGGCTTTTTAGAAGCAAATAGTTATTAGGATTTTGTAGGTAACAAGCACTTTCTTGAAATAAAAGCATGGATTTTTAAACACTGAGGGTAACTTAAAACACTTAAATGAAATACAGAAGGTACCAGTATATTGTCCATTTCAGATTATCTTCATATCAAGACAAAGAATTTAAAACAATGAAAATCTGTTAAAGCATCAATAATTCTGTGTTCCTGGAAGTAATAATTGCATATTGATTATGGCAGCTGGTGTGCTAAATGGTCCCAATTGATCATCTCTCTCCATTATTTGTAACTCCCTCAATTTCTGCTATTAGCTGCAAACTGTATCAGAAAATAATTTTGCTTCCCAGCTGTTGTCAGGAATAAAATTCTTTAGGAGAAGGAAGTTTGATACAGACTTCCATTAAAAACATGCCTGGTATTGAATGGTTTTTAATCTCTTAAGATTTTGAAATCTACATGTAGCTAGATTCAAGTTTGTCAAATGGTGATGGACTGACTTTATAGATTCTGAAGACTAGTATAAGATATCTGGAGTGACTTGCTGTGGTATTTCATGTAAGTTGTTATAGGTAGCAAGGGTTCATATTTAGGAAGGTATCTGATAACATATTCTGTCAAAAACACTCATAACGTAATCAAGATAAGATTAATAATCTCTCATGATTTTCTGACTAGAGGCCCAGTTTTCAAATGTACCTTATCTCTACTATGTTATGATTTGCATTAAAATAAAAGTCACAGAATGCATTTTCTAAGTTTATATATAATTTCTGCATTAGGTAGTATTGATTTTGCTGCTGTACACTTATGCCTCAGATGGTATCTGACATGATTCAATATGAATTCTAAGTCATGAATGTTCTAAGACAAGAACATGTCAGTAAATTGCCTAGATTAGCTCTGAAGGTTTCAATAAACAAGATCTAAACTAAATGAAAAAGCCAACATTCAAAACCCCAAAGCCAATGGTCAAAAAAGTCAGATAAAAGGTTTTCTCCTTCACATTTTTTTAGATAGGAAAGAGGACTGTACTCTGTGTGTTGTTAAATAATACACCTTTGCAAAGCTGAGGTAAACTTATCTGGCTGTTCTTTAAAACATTAAAGTTGCAATTAGTGTAATGGTCCAGCAGTTTCTGTGTCTAGCTGCCTTCCAGTGCCAGAGTTAGATCTTCAGTTTGCCTTTTAAAATGTCTTTTTAGAAGGAATTGTTAAGAAAACCTGCAAAGGAGCTGTAATGGATCTAGCCCTGTGGAAGTTTTCAGTTCTGAAGTTAAAAATGGTCTTTATGAAAGTGCTGTAAGGTACAGGTTGAGTGGCATAAACTCTGTTCCTCAAACTCAGCGGCTTTTGCAGCTCCTAGTGTTCAAAAGTCCCAGAGGAATGGATCATGCAAAGTGAAATTTAATTTTAAGCCACCCTAAATTATGAGCATTGTGTAGGTGATGAGTTTTTCCCTTCCAGAGCCCTGTGTGAACTGGACTTTAAACTGGTTTTCACACCAGAGCAGTGTCCCAAGAGGTGAGAGAGTGAGGCTGAAAATGTGTTGCTGGAAGTACAGGTAGGGCTGGTTCACCACCATTACAAAGGTAATACTGAGAAGAGCAGCTGTTTTTAAGATGTCGTCTGACCTCACTCACAGGCAATCTGAGGCACAACCTGTTCTTGACTCTGTGACCATTGTAACATTCTCTTTATCTAAGCTCAATATATAATATAGTATAAAATAAAGAGATACAATAATTTATAATAACTAATGCTCTTTTCACCTTCCTCAACTCTCCTTACACAACTGTGAATCCACAAACACTATTTGGAAAGACCAGACCATTAATTCTTGTTCCAGATGTCAAGCCAGTCCCAAATGAAGTATTAGGATGAGGCGTTGCATATGGGGTTGTCTTATCCCATCTCTGCCTGTTACAGTGCTACATGCACCTTTCTTTGATGGAGATGAAATCGCTCACTGTTAGAGGCCCAACCATAGAGTGGGTAGCCCACAGGTTTGGTTCACACCTGGGAAAATTTGGTGTTCTTGCTGCGGCCTCTTGGCGTCAGGATTAGGGTGATTTCCTACCCTGTTGTTGCCTTACACAGTATCCTGTGGAGAGCATCCTCAGCACAAGCCACGACTGTCTGTTTTATCCCTTTTAGCTAAAACATAGGAGTCAGTCATTGTTTTCACACACAATTGAGACAACAATGTGATTTTTGACTTTTGATAAGCCATGCAGAGGTCAGGGCTGCTGCTGCTGTCCTGTGTGCACTGCCATCCTCAATCAGTCTAGTGTAGAAAGGTTGTTCTTGGAGGTGGTTTTGTGTCCTGAGGTTCTGACTTTGATTGTGGCAGCTGCCTTACTTAGCAGGCACGGCGGGATGCAGAGGGAAAGCAAATCAGAGCAGCGGGGGAGGCTGGCGCTCACCGCCGGAGCATAGTGAAGAGCAGCGAAGAGCCGGGCCGCCCACCGCTCCCCTGCTGCCATCTGACAATCGAGCTCGGATTTCTACCTCCATGTGTGCTTGAATCCAAAGAAAGGAGCCGTGTGTAGCAGAAAATTGCATACAAACTTTGTGCAAATACAAACAATTCTGTTTTGTTTTGGATTTTTTTTTTTTTTTTTAAACGGGCTGCATCTTAAGAGCAATTCCAAATCTCAACCTGGGAGAGCTTTGCGTGCATTTTCCATGCAATGCAAGCCTCCTGCCCACTCTGTTTGAGAGTGCTGGAAGGACAGTGAGCCTGATTCTATGCTCCCTGGGCCTGTCTGACTCGAGAAGGAACTTTCGAAGTTGTTAGGTGGAAGCTAAGTCCTCTAGTGTTCGGAATGCTACTGCGTGCAAACATGATACAGCTAATTACTGTGGTCGTATGAGGGAGTTTACTATGGCACTCTTTCTGATTGGGGAAGCACATGTGTGTTTCTGATTATCAAATGCACCTATTAAGATTAGCATTCCTAACCCCAATGTCATTCAAGATATCAGTAAAACTTGTGTTGGTTTGGAATGGGCTGGGGACTGACCCTTGGCAAGCAATTCTTTTAGAAGAAAATGAGTTATTTCCCTTATTGCCTTTTTAGAAATAAGACAACGACTTTTTCCTAGGATTTATGAATATGCTGAAGTCCGTATGAACATCATCAGCCCATTGCCAAAGGTGTTGCAGTGGGCAGTAGAGATCTCTATGCTCACAGAGAGCAGGCAAGATTTCGCTTCTGAAATCTGATACAGAAGACCCATTGCACAGAAAGCATCAGAGCATCTCAGATGGCTGTCTCAGAAGGAGCAAGACGTAGGATATGATGTATTTTGCACCTGTTATGCAACAGAGAACAATTTGCCAATTAATTCAGGTAGAAGAGATAACATGTCTTGGATTTCCTGCTCTTAATTTATTGAACAGCTAAGCCCTTGGGACTAATAAAAAGTATTTCGTCGACCTGCAGGAGATCTACAGTTTCTTATATAGTAGAAAAATACCAGCTCCCAGAATGGCAAAGTATCATTAACTGATGGAGACTTTGTATGAAGAGCATTTCTGTTGGACTATTTAAATAAATGTTCTACCTTACCTTCAAATTGTACTCCCTGATGGGCAAAATAATAAACAACAAGGTACATGGGTGAGTATTTCCTCCTTTTTTTACTATTGTTTTTTCACCAGCCATGAGAAAACAAAGTAGAAAACAGCCTTTCCATCTTCCACTTTATTCGGGCATGTAGGTGACAGGAGACTTTAATTTCCTAGGCATTTGTTACATAGGATTGCATCCTAGGACCTAGGTGACAAGCTCAAGTGTCTTATGTATTAAACCACGACTGAGGGAATGTGAATACAGAGGACTCTATGTGTTTATTTAGGAAATAACTGAAAATAACTCATAAAATACTAATTCAGTTGCTAGTTTCTTCTTCTCTGCAGCTTCATTATACAAATTGGAAGAACAGGTAATACAATAGAAACTCTTCTGGCTTGACAACAAATTCCCAGAATCTTCTCACTTTCAAACTAATAAATAAATCAAATGTTCCTTATTCATGAAGATGGCAGTACCATCTTACAATTCTTGCTCTGATGCCAAGTGCAGTTTAACTAAAACATAGGGCCTTTTTGTTTTTCACTTGGGGACAGAGGGCTTATTGAGGTCACCAGGTGCTTTAAAAGTGATAACATTTTTCTGCAAAAGGCCATTAAAAAAATCAGTGTTGAGTTAATATTATTCAAAGAATTGTTTGTGGTTTTTTTTAACTAGTTCTTGTTTGTACCACATTTTTTGAGCTTCTTCTGGATGGCCTGTACCAAATCTCAGATGATTATGCACCTCCTGATTTGTGGTCTTCTTGCACAGTTATGGCAAGATTTATTTATCAAGGTACTTAAGGTACAAGGTATTTATCAATGTGTCTATGTTTCCAGTGGAGTTATGATCAGATAGACCAATGAACCACAGTCTTGTCTCTTCTTAGTAGATGCATTATGTCTTTTTATCTCTTTTCAAAATAGGCATCTCTGTCTTCAGTAGTTTTGAGGACACATCATCAGTCTGTAAAATTTGTTTCACAATGTAGTGAGGTTCAGTCTCAGTTGTATGAGATTCATGACTGAAAGCTTCAAACCAAACTGCAGACATGTCTGGTTTTTAGTTGGAAGAGTTATGCTTTCTTCCACAGACAGAAGTCTGTATCTGCTGAGATTTGAGATGTGTCATGTATGAGAATCACCTTGCAGAAAACTGAGAACTAAACAAAACCTGCATAGTTAGTTTGCATAGTAGCTGAGGTCAGTCAGTAAAAACCATCCTCACTGAAGCATCTGGTGGTGAAGTCTGCAGCAGGGAATGAAGTGCTCACAGTCAAAGACACGAGAAGTTCATGTCCAACCTCCAGCTTTCAAAGAGCTTCTGAGAAGACAACGTGATTCATGTGGTTTCCAGGAAAACCTCACTAGCATGTCTTTCTTATAATTCTGACTGGAGCTGCTCAAAGAATTAATTTCAGCTACTTTTGGGCTTCTTTGAGTCTCCATTATGTTGGTCACTTGTGGGCCTGATATTTTTGGGTCTGAGAGATTTTAGCCTGCTAGCAGCTGCTAATTTTTTCCCAAGGAAAAATTTCTCAAGAAAGCTTCTTCTCAAAACAATCTTGGCATACAGCTATCCTTTCTCAAAACAATCTTTCTCCAGGTGGTGTTTTGCTGTTTCTCTAGTTTAGCCAATGGGATTAGAGAGGTGTCGTTTCTATTCACCAATCATGTTAAGTCTGTATCGGAACACCTTATAAAAGGTAGTAAGAATTGGACAATAAAGCCTTTTTTCTATGCTCTTTCCGTACTGAAATATTTGGAGTCTCTCATCTTTCTTTTGTGTCTTACAACAACAGTCACCCTAGGTCAGGTTTGTTGTCATCCAGGTTGGTTGTCTCGGATTTCCTTGCCAGCACCTTGAAGACTGCTTGCAGGATAAGGGCCTCTGCTTTTGTTCTCTAGATAGCTTTAAATAATTTTTCTTCTCATGTATCATAATTCTGCAGTTTCTAAATCTAACTAGATGGAATGATCAGTCACTTTAACTATTATTTAAAACTTTTCCTCTATAACTTAACTTGATCAGATTCCTATTGAAGTAGAGAAACAAGAAAGTTACATTAGATACACAGCAGAAGTATTTTCTTTTTTTTTCTTTTCTTTTCCAGTTACACATAACACTGAGATTTTTTTAAAATTATTTTTCTGTCTTTTCATGTTCTGTGAAATCTTTCTCAAAGGGGAAAGTGGTAATGGAATGTTTTTATTTACTATTTTCTTCATGTCTGCTGTTTTTTCCATGTTTACTATGTGCTCTTCTCTGTATTTGCTATTTCTCCACATCTCTGAATCTCTGGGCTGTGGTGTTGCTTGTTTTGTTGGGGTTTTTTAAAGAGAAAAAGACAAAAATGTGGAGGAAAGAATTCAAGACTTGTTATTTTAGAGAATGCTGCTCAGTGCTAATACAGCTTCACTCTCAGTTCTTCAATAGTGACTTGCAGAGAATCCAACACAGCACACTGAGTTTGCAACACTGTTTTTATTCATTTGACACAGGTCTGTAGACAGCATCCAGCTTCCTCCAGAGCAGAATTGGGTCTGCATTGCTACTGAATGAGCTGGCTCAGTGTCATCAAAAGATTTTTGCAAGCAGCTCCTAATAATACTATTAGGAATGTGACATATTAATCTCTCATGTGCAGAGGAAAGAACAAATCTATTCAGTTGCAGAATAAAAATGCCGTTAGTGTTTGAGGAACTTATAGAAACCTGAACCATTTAACAACAACAACGATCATCAGAACAATACTTTTGGCTAGTTATTACCATGCAGTACAGTACAAATCGGTACAGGTACAAAGACAGTGCAATGTGTTCCTCTACTTTTCCACCTCTGCTGGGGTTTTTTTGTTGTTGTTCTGTCATATTGTTAAATTGCAGCAGCATTATTCCAGCTTCCAAGAAAACCTGGGAATGCATAATATAAATATTTAGCCTATTGTAGAGGCAGAACTAAAAAGAAGACGATGAAAAAACCCAACAGAAACTAAAGTAAAAAAAATAGGTATCTACTATTCTATCCACTGGTATCTTGATTACCTTTGCTATGTTAAAACAAATAAATGTTGCATACACTTGTTTGAGCCAGTATTTCCAACCTATATTTATGTTTGCTTATCTGTAGTAAGCAAGTTACTCTTCATCTATTTTCTGTTTTTATTGTGTGATTTCATATGTTCTTCCCAATAAATATTATTTGTTTATGGGAGCTCAACCATAATCCAAATAAAGCAAAGATTTTTCTGAAATCCTGAATCTTTAGTTTTATCTCAGAACCAGTACCAGTATATCTTTTAAATTTCTAGCTCCACTGTTTAAAAATTTTAACTCTAAAAGGGAACATTATAGGGACAACTGTGAGGAAGATTCAAATCTATTAACTGGTTAGTAGAGGTAACTAACATGTAAGTATCTAAACCAGAAAAAAATAGAGTAAAATTGGAGACATCTGCAGATACTCCAAGGATAGATGAAATTCTGGGTCATGGATGTTTAAATGTTTTATATGTGCCTGTAAGAGACAAATGTTTTTTGTCCTATTCTGCCACTTGTATATTCATGAGTAGACTGCCATATTATGATAACGTGTCTGGTGCATGTTGTGAGCCAACACGAACCTCTCAGAGACACATTGGGTAGCTTCAGAATGCCATCCTCTCCTGAACAGGTCTGCCCAGCAAGGGGGACTAGGATGTCTTGCCAGGAGTGTCCCTAGAAATGCCTTGCTGTTTATGGGTGAGACATGGAGTTGAACAGGCTCACAGGGGAGTCAGACTGCCTGGGAGCACTGCAAGGACCAGCTCCTCCTCAGGTTTGTCCCTACCAGTGCAGTGGGAGCACTTATAAAACATCCCCAAGGCATCCTACAGAGTGAACAGAACTCGAGACGGCCCTTCAAGAGCCCTGTTTCCTTCCAGTGGGCATGCAGCCTTGCCTGACTGACACACTGGCAGCACTTCTTACTGGGAATGGGGAGCTAACCAACTCAGCCAATTTTTCTGCATACATTTCAATGCCAAATATAGTGCTGAATGCAATAGCATTTGCTAAATGTATAAAACATAACTTACTGCTGTAGCCTAATTCAAAGCCGATAAAAAGGACATTACGAAAGACACCAGCTAAGACAAATCTCCCCTGGTGCACTGAAATAAAAGTCACCCCTGTGCAAGGGAGTAGGTTCCTTGGTGGTCTGCTTTCATGCTGGCTGGTGTTGAGTAAAGAGGCACATCTGCAGAGCTCTGTCCTGCTGTCTGAACTGAGAACATTGCCAAGGGGGGTGAAGCTCAGAGTGTCTCCTGGATGTTTGAAGACCTACCTTATGCAGCCTGTGGATGCCTTGGTGGTCTTCCAAGAAGCTGAGGATCACAGACAAGAAAAACAAGGCATTTCTTGGGGGAATGAAAGAAGAGATTGCTTTAACTTATAGGGGAAGAGCTGGCCAACCACAGTTGAAGAAGCTCTTCAGGCACTAAAATAAGGTAACCATCATACATTTCTTGTCACTGCTACAGCTGCATGAAATTTACTTCTGTTTATACATTTTAACATACAAACCTGTGTTGGTTTTGCATGGCACAGTTCTTGGTAGCGGGGTGGGCGTGGGGCACAGAAGTTGTTTCATTTACCAAAAACTCTTGTCTGGCCCCACTAGAGGAAGTATGAACACTTGTGAACTCTTTCCAAAAAAATTGTTTCAAAATGACACTTCATCTTTCACCTACATCACGTTTCATTTACTATAGTTTTCAAACCTGTAAAATATACTTTTCTTGTGATTTATACTGAACTTTTTGTTTGGCTCCCCTAATTTTTCTTCTGGCCTGCAATTCAAGTGGCATCCATCATGCAGTTATTTGGCTAGACCTGAATCTTTCTGGCAAAGTAAAATCTCAGGACTCTGGGAGTTTGTGGGTTACCATAGCCCTGTGTTCTTGCCCATTCTAGAACCAAGAGCAGAGCAGCTTCTGGGGCTAAATTCACGGACTGCCTTCTTGGTTTAAAACATCCAAAATGGTATTTCTAGATTTTGGCTTCATAAATTTACCCATAAGCTCCCACCTGTCTTTCTGGATGCGATCTGATGCCCCAGAGACCGTTTTTTTATTATAAAATAATGAGTGGTCATGCACTTGGATTTGATATCACATCTGTGAGTTAGCTGTAACATTCTTGTTAGCCTAACTAACTCCCCTTATAAAGGTCTCAGCTGATGTCATGTGTACAGAAGAGTCAGGCATTTGCCAGTAGCTGGAGGCTGCTGTGGGGTGCTTTCTCTGTGGCTTTGAGCTCCTCACCAGCATCTCAGACTGCTGGCAGGATCAGGGCCTCCACTTAAAAAAGGAGGGAGGAGGGTGCTGCAATGTGTTTCATCTGTCACTCCAGCTGCTACTTCAGTAATTTATTTTCTTCCCCTTTAATCTATGTCCTATAGAAGATCTAGAATCTTCACTTTCTCACTTCTGCCTTGGAGCTGCACTCTGTCACTGTAAGCTGCTAAGATAATTTCTTTCAAACTGCAGAAATGGGAAGAGGACTTTGTACTCATATCTATTTTGTCACAAATATAAGGGCTTATATTTGCATTTGTGGCCGACCTCTCAATTTTTCCTGCTTCCCGCGGTTTTGGCACTTTGTCTTGAGTATGGAGTGAGCCAGGTAAGTCAAGAAACTGCAAAGCAAACTTAGCTGAAGTTCAGCCCATGTCTTGACAGGGCCCATGGTCATAACCATCTTTGAATAAGTCCTGTGAGGTTCTCTACTCAACACTGGATTAAAAGGAAATAGCAATTTATCTCCTTAAGAATACCGAAGCAAAATTGATGGAAATGGTGATATTCTAGGTGAAAAATGCTGTGCCTAGGAGTCCCAAAACAGCACAGTTTTACAGCCAGAGACCTGGCCTAGGAAACGAATCTGGAACATCCATGTGGTGTGCTTGTCATCAAGTAAGAAATGTCATCAGCTACCAGAGATTGAGCTATCCATGAATGAAATACAGAGGAAATACAGAGGGCAAGTGTATAACAATTGTCCAAACACACCTACATTCCTGTTTGTATTACCAGAAACTTCTCTTGTGTGGAGACTAACCAATCACATGGATTTAGACAGTCATACACCACAGATCAGCAGTGCTGTGATGGAGCTTGAGCTGCAGTGGGCTCAGTCATCATGACTTTCCAGATCACTGAAAAACACAGAACAGCCATGGCCATGGCTCCTGTCATAATTACAATTTCTTTTGCTGCATCAGCTGACAGCATATATCTACACTTGTCCATGTGCTGTCACACAGGATGGCAGGAAGTCCAGACCAAAGCAGTAAAGTGTATTTGACAACCAAGGCAGTCTAACAGATGTGAGATCCATGTATTGAGCAATGTGAGAAATATGCATGGCAACTTTTGATGGAAATCATCAGAGGCAAAGGGCCAAACTTTCACATGCTTATTGGGTGAGAGACAATAGGCCCTGGAGTAGTTAAAAGAGCCATGATATGTCAGGAAACTAAGACAGCAGAAACTGCTATGAGACTGCCTAACAGACATCCTGCTGCCACCAAGAAAGAAAATTGGGCTGTGGAGACAAGATAGAGAACTGCACCAATGCTAGAAACAGGAGAGAGTGCTGAGCCTGCAGGAAAACCAGAAAGCATCTCTTTGATTTCTATCTTGCAACGCTTCCATTTTTACAGGAGCAGTGTGTGCTTACCCAGCTGGGCTAGGACTGTGAAACAGCCACCAGAGTAACAGGCTCTGTGAGACAGAATGAGCTTTTTGGTCTTTCTGTTTTGTGAATAAAAACAAGCATTTAAAATTGATCATGACACCCAATGTTAGTACCTAATATGCTCAGTGTCATCCCTTTTACAGTAGCTCTCCACAGTATTCCCCTTTGACTCCATGTTGTTGGATTCTTGGACAATTAAATAATTGATTTCAGGCAAATGACTTTTACAAAAATTAAAAAAAAAATTAATTGCTGTGTTAAAGAGTCCCAAGTCAATGAGTCACCAGACTTCTAATGAACATTCAATAAAAATATAGGGCAATCCCTCATCTACAAAGGATAAAACCATCTACCTATGGTGTCCATTCCCACATCCCCACAGTTAATCAACTGGCAAACAACACTCAGGGGTTTATCAGCACTACTGTGTGCATTGTGCTTTCTCTGCAGGAAGGAGTCAAGTATTATTTATTTCAACATCCCAAGCATAACAAATGAGGGGTTTTAAACCAAACTTAGTATTTAAATGTATGGATGTGTACATATACTGCAGGTGGATGGGAGATGGTTTGTAACTCAGGATGGCATTAACCAAAGTTACTCAGGATGGCATTAACCATTAACCTTCTGTCCAGGAAAAAAATCATACATAGTGAACCATGGGAAGAAATATTCAAAAGCAATAGAGTACCACAGAGTGCTTTGAGCAAGTCTCTCTACAACACCAAAGGACAGAAAAGCCAAGCATCAGCTTTTCATCAATGAATTAATATGTTGTCAAAGGTCTGACCACTGCTAACATGTCTTTGTATGGAAGAGAAACCTCAGCAGCTTTTATCTCACTCCATGAGCACTGACTCATCTTTTCTGCCTACATTAAATATCTACTGAACTAATCTAAACCGTCTGTAAATGTCTCACTTCCTTAAAAGAAAAGGGTTTTCTGTGTTAGTTCTGGATGCATTTTTATGAACCAAGATAAATGAGAGTTGTTAACACGCTCTTCAAGCACTTATTCAGGTTTTCAGGCTTGAAAAATCAAGCTAAGTACATCAGTAAGAAGTCTGCATTCAGCACACACAGCCCCTCTGTCACTGGAGTGTAATTCCTCCACTCTGGGATTAAATTCCAATGGACCTTGTCCTGCAAGTCTTACAGAAAGTAATTAATGAAGAGAGGCTATATGAAAAGATATCATTTGGTATAAGAATGAAAGATTACATACAGGGGACCAATATGTCTCTTGATTGCTCTCATACTTGGCCTGTAATTACTTGCTGGAGTGTTAGGATATGAAGTCCAGGTGGTCTGTTAGCTCTGCTTTTTCTCTAAGGGCTCAGCTAAACTTTTTCTTCAGTCTGCTCAATCCCCTTTCTGAAATCAAAGCTCTATGACTTTAAGCAACTCTGTAAGGTCATCAAAACTTTAACTACTGCAGCCCATGGAGAAGCCCCATGCTGGAGCAGATGGATGCCCAAAGGGCTGTGACCCTGTGGGAAGCCCATGCTGGAGCAGGTTTGCTGGCAGGACTTGTGGCCCCGTGGGGGACCCATGCTAGAGCAGCCTGTTGTGAAGGACTGCAGCCCATGGAATGGACCCACACTGGAGCAGGTCAAGAACTGGTGCATGTGGGAAGGACTTATGTTGGAGAATTTCATGGAGGACTATCCTGTTGTAGGCATCCCCTTCCCCAGACTGGAGGGGGGAGGGAAGAACTGCTCTCCCAGTGGAGGAGGCAGAAATGAAGCCAATGTGATGAACTGACTGTAAATCCCATTCCTTATCTCCCTGCACTGCTGGAGGGGAGAGGTAGAGAATCAGGAATAAAAGTTAAGCCCAGGAAGGAGAGAGCTGGGGGGAGTAGGATCTATTTTACTTCTCATTATTGTACTCTGATTTTGCTTAGCAATGAATTCAACTAACTTTGCCAAGTCAAGTCTGTTTTGCCCATGATGGCCACTGGTGGGTGATCTCTTCCTGTTTTTATCTCAATTTATATGCCTTTTGATATATTTTCTCTCCCCTGTTCAGCTGTTGAGAAAAGTGATAGAGTGGCTTTGGTGAGGCCCTGGCCTCCAGTCAGGGTCAAAGCACCACAGATTATTGGCAGGTTGCCCTTCAGAACAGTCATTGGATTGGTTTGGACATTGCTTGACTACTGGGAGTCTTGTGGTTCATGTCTGGGACAGAGTACACCCTTGTTCAGTGAGTGATTAATTTTCCCCTATTAAGGTTCACCTTGAAATTTCAGTCAATAGTACAGTAAAGCAGAACTGCTAATGCTCTGATCAGCTCTATCAGCTCTATCAGCACCAATATTTACAAAGATTATCGTTAGGGCCTTAATTGTGTTGCTCTGTGCAGCAAACTGCTCCAGTAAAATGCTCTCCATTAGGGGCAGGTTACAGCTAACACCTGGTAAACAGTGTGAAACAGGCTGGAAACTGTAATGATCATACAGTAGCTGTGTCTTGTATTTCAAGAAATTACTTCTGTCCACCCACAATATTGTTTTAAGTGAAGTACTTAAATGAGCCCATATTTTAACAGGTCTGTGTGAAATATTTTAACAGCCTGAATGTTCCAGATGAGGCAAGGCTAATGGCAAGTTGCAATGCACATATGTGCAAGAAAAATCGCTTTACTGCACCTGAAAAAATGTTTGCTAGTGTAACTCCTGGAGGCTGATTGCAGTTCATACTCAGATACACAGTGGGTTACCATGACCACATGAAATTGCAGGGGGCATTTCACTACAGTAGGACACAATCATGCAAAGACAAAATGGGAAGTTGAGCCTAATGATCCTTTCATATACCAAAGGTGTATGTGGTGAGAAATCACAGACAGACAACCTCTCCTTGTTTTCTAAAACTAGGGGACAGTAACATAATGTTCCTAAACCATTCTGAGGTGCCACATCAGACAGACAGAGAAGGGGGAATACTATCTGCTGCTTTTTTGAAGGATCCAGGTCTCCTTCACTCAGTCACTAACCCAGGCTGGCCATATATATATATATATATATATTAGAATTGATACTGTCATAACATATGCAGGCAAGTCTGGACAACCAGCCAGGGCAGCTAGAGATAATGCCACAGATCATAAACATAAAACTATTATTATATAAGGTCTCTGAAGACACCTGAAGCTAAAAAGTGGCTAAGATCTTTTAGTGACTACATAGGTTTTGTCATCACCAGGGACATATAATTTTATTTGTATGTTTCCTGTTTCCTTTTGTAGCTGTATTATTCTCCAGAACTGTGAGGTAATTATTGATCACACTTATCATTTCTATAATTTCAAATTCATTTTTATTGCATTGGTCTCAGATCACTTTTCACTTCTTGTTTCCTGCAAGTTATGTCAATTTACGTTCACCCACAGTGAAAGGAAGGAAGACCTTTATGCATTTAGAACAGGAGTTACCAGCCTGAGCATTTGACTGCCTAAACTAAAAGTGACAGACAGCATTTGACTTAGTTCTCCCCTCTGGAGAAAATACTCTTAACCTCAAAAATGTGGGCAACAGAAGCTGGGTCTGACAGCATCTCACTCTCCATCTAACAACTTTTCAGTAGTTTCTTGTAGTGTATAATCCTACTTTTTTCAATACTTCCTTGCAGGACTTTTGCATTCCCCGCAGCCTTTATGCCCCCATGTCTTGCCTGCAGGTGTTTGAGAAACACCTCTATCCCCTAGCTGGCTGCATGGCCCCAAGGGACAGCACAGTCTCCTCTTCCTCTACAGTTTTCCATAGACCAGGAGGGGAGCCATCAGGATGAAGAGCAGCCTTCCACCCCGCTGCCCTTTCTCTTTAGCCTTGTCACAGAAACATGTTAGCACACAATATACAAGAAGGCATTTTAAACAGCTGTGCCACCCATTCACCGATTTAAGCCAGAGTTTCCTAGATGGATTCTACCCTGGCTAGTGTGAAGTGCACTGGCAGGGCTGCAGTGACAGCAGGCTACCAGAAGACATTATCTACTGAAGGAGTAGCATTTCCAGACCCATGAGTCATGGGTGCAGTCTCAGCCCTGCAACCTCTAAAATGAAACAAACAAAACTGTTTGTCTGTCCAAGGGGCCAAGAAGGCCAGTGGCATCCAAGACAATATAAAAAGCAGTGTGGCCAGCAGGTCAAAGGAAATGTTTGTCCCTCTGCACTCAGGACTTCTGGGGCTGCAGCTCAAGTTCTGGGCCTCTCATCACAAGAAAGGCATTGAGGTGCTGGAGCATGTCCAGAGATGGGCAGTGAAGCTGCTGGGGGTCTAGAGAGTGAGTTATATGAAGAGAACCTGAGGGAGCTGAGGGTGCTTAGCCTGGTGAAAGGGAGGCTCGAGGAACCTTATTGCTCTCTACAACAGCCTGAAAAGGAGGGTGTAGCCATGTGGGCTCAGTCTCATCTCCCAGGCAGCCAGTGACAGGACAAGAGGGCATGTCCTCAAGCTGCTACAGGGGAGGTTCATGTTGGATGTCAGGAAGAATTTTTTCACTGAAAGGATGGTTAAGCATTGGAATGTGACCTTCAGGGAGGCAATGGAATCACCATGCCTGAAAGTGTTCAAGAAACAACTGGATGTGGCTCTCAGTACTTTGGTTTTGTGGTGGTGTTTGGTCAAAGGTGGACTTGATGATCCTGGAGATCTTTTCCAACCTTAATGATTTTTTGATTTTCAGGGGGCATGGCAGGCTGCAAAGTGCCTGGGCTTTCCCTATCAAAACCTCTCTGTTTTTTTCCAGTGAGTGGAAGAAAGAAGAGTCAAGACCTAGAGAGCCTTTCCTACAAAGAAAGGCAGTCTTGCTTTAGAAATCCCTGGTGCCATTTGGAATCATTTTTCAGACAGGTACCATCAAGTTGGTAAGGGAGTTGATGGCCAGTGGTGAGCAGGGAGCAATGATGTTTCTGGCTCCTTGGTGCCTGGAGAACTGTGCAGGGAGCCCAACTTGCCCTGGCCCAGCAGAGGGCAATCCCAGCAAATAGGAATCAGTGCAGTTGCTGGGGTTTAATTTCCCTGCAAAAGTGAAAGGTTGAAAAAGTAATAGAGCCACAGCTACCCAGCTGCTTGTGCCTCCTATGACCCCTGCCACTCAGTCTGCGAATGAGTGTGAAATAGGAACTGGGAGCATGGAATGTGAGAAAATGGCCCCATTTCTGCCGATTTTGGGTCAGCTTGTGACCTCAGGAACTCTGCCCCTTTCAAAGATTTGATGGGATCAAGTCTTGCTGGAAAGAAGAATTCTGTAAAGCAGCCAAATTCTGCAGACATAGGTATATGGAAAGATCCAGGAAGAACCATCTTACACCTTGTTTATGCCTTTTTTGTACACCTCACTTGTACAACATCAAAACTTTTCTAACCCTGCCCGGAAGAATATTTGCAAGTAAAAGAAAATCAGAGCAGCTTAGTAGTCAGACAGCTTCTGGGTGCTTATTTCCGCTAATAAATGAAGTGACTCACTTCTAAGCCTCCAAGTACACTGAGTTTACTTTCCCACGCACTGGCATCAGCAAACATTTTTACTGTAAAGCATATTAGCTAGTCATAAGCTTTTATGCCTATAATTTGATGCAATGTGTGCAAACCCCTGCTCATCTACGTAACTATTTGTTTGTTTGTTATTCTAGGCAGTTGATTAGCCCTGAAAGCCAGAGATACCACAGAAATGCAATGCCAAGAGTCACTATACCACTTTCCTATATAGAAGGGAACTTAATTGTTCTTAGCAGTATAAACGTACATGAGAGATCATGGAAAAAACCTACATACCTATTTGTGGTAGTGTTGCAAGGCGGCTTTTGACATTCCCTCCATCAGCAGCACTGCTCAGCAAATGACCTAAAACAGTTGCACTACAGTAGACAAACCTAGCAGAGAGAAAGTCATGGATGAATGCTGTAAGGTCTGCAGTCTCTTGGCCAGCCAAAGGTGATTAACAGCGGCACAGACTTGTGCACTGTTCCTTAAAAGCTGCTGCAGGAAAGCAGGCTGGATAGGGCAGAGATAATTCCAGGAAGCACCATTAAGCAGAGATCTGTAGCATTTGGAGAGGGGTCTCTTCGAGGGCCACCTCTTGTTCCATGCCAGAAGGAAGAAATTGCCTGGGATGTCTTGTGATTTTCATACAGGCTGTAATTTATCCAATGGGTTCAGGAGGGGAGTATTCAATGGTCTCTGAGGTACATATTTTGATATTTTATCTCTGACTTTTAGTCACAAGATAAGATCCACAAAAGCCTAAGGAATACAATTGCTGAACTCACATCTTCACCCCATCTTTGGAGATCCTTGGAGAAAATCTACTAAAATGCAAGTCTTAAAGTTATGATTTACCCCAACCCTCAAAAAAATTTTTTTTCTATTATGTATGCATATAGATCTAGATCTATTAATATATAAAGAAATTATACATATATAAAATTTATGTGTGTGTGTGTATATAATGTATGTTTTCTGTACTATTTCCCTAAGTATTGTGATGCACTATGTCTTATCTATGCTCATCAATGCACAGTCAATTCAAAGGTTAATAAGATTTAAGAATTGTTTAAAACTTGGCTGACTCATTCAGCAATACTTCATTTCATAGTCAGCCTAATGTGGGTTAGAAAATCATGTCAAATCATCAAGCTCATCTCCTAAACTCGATAGAGAAGGAAATAATCACTAGAGAACCAATTTGATATCAGCTGACTATTGAATTAATTAGTAGAACAAGAAATATGTGTATAAAATTTCTACTAAAGGTAATTTCTACAGAAATCAATAATATCACTAATACATTGATCATAAAAGAAGCTTGGTTTTATGAACTCCTGCACTGCATGTTTTATTTAAAAACTTCTTCAAAACATTTTGTCAAGCAATTAAACAAATGTTTTTGCTCCATGTCACAGCATGTCATTAGGAAACAGAATGTCTAATGCTGTCAATGATACAGTGAAATGACTGCATCAGTTTGGAATATGAATATAATACAAGCATTCCCTTTCAAACCATTTTAGTTAGGCCCTGTGTATTCCATTTTGCTGAGTGCAGTGGCTTTTACTGAGAACTTTGAACTCAACAAGAAAATATTTTGGCCTCATATATAGGCATGGAAATTTGTACTAACATTTTGGTAGTTTCTATCATACTCAACTGAAAGAGCAAGGAAGGAAAATACTGTCATTTTCTCATTTGAATGAAAGGGATGAAAAGAGCAGACCAGAACAGACCAGAAACAGACAGATTATTGAAAGTGTGATGATAAGGAGGTTCACAGAGAACTGCAGAGATGGATGATTTCTACTGTTGCATTTAAAAAACAGATATTAAAATTGTAATTGTGTAAATAAATTGATGTTCTGATACCAATGCAAAAGTGAAGACATAAATAAAACTCCCACAAATTTGAGTCAATATGTTGGGGGTTTTTTTCAGGCTAGTACTTGTTTAAAAAAAAAATTGTACAATGTACTGGATTGCAGCCAGCCATTATATATTCACAGAATTGAAGATTGGCACCTGCCTGCCTCCTTCTCATGTAGAATTGCCCATTCCCCAGGCCAGTGTACTCATAATGTTCTTTTTTTTCAGATGTGTTCCCAGCTCCTTCTGTTAATCACAGTGACAGTGGTTCTTGTCATGCCAGGCCAGAAGAAACTCCTTGCCATCAAGTCTTGTGCAACACAGGGGTCTGGTGGATGTGCTGACCCATGGAGACATGCTGTCTGAGGCTGTGCCAGTGCAAGTCAGCTTTAATACACAGGGATGGACATCTGAGGCTGAGGGGCTGGCCCTGAAGTGCTTCATGTTATTGTACAAAATAGGCTTTAGAAGAAAAAGAAAGATTGAATCTGCATTTATGCCTGCCTTTGATTTCTCAGTTTGCCACTCTGTATGTCCTGGACAGAGAGGCCCTGCAGCAAATGTGGCCTGCAGCAATATTCCACACTGTTGACAAAGTGTGTAAGATGTGGCAGATCAAAGAACAAAGGTAATGTATGGACTGGGGTAGCAATTTGCTACTGAGAATGTCTGCTCATGGCATTTGCAATTTAAAGATATCCTGGCTTCTGAGAGCTTTTCTCTTTACACTCTTGCTTTCCCTGTCCTTCCACAAACTTTAGTCATTACCCTCTATTTTGTCCTCTTCCTCTGAACCGTCAAATTGCCTTTGAACAAAAAAACATTAACAAAACTTCCTCCAAGGAATTAAGCTTAGGAGAATTCAGTCCCTTATGTCTAGGGCAGAACATGTCAGTCCCAGCATTTCCATCCTCCTTTCTGGTCATCCTGTTGTCCATTTCAAAGCTTTGCACATCTTCATATAATGTCTATAGGGGTTCTTACTGGTGCTGAGAGGGTGATCATTAAACTTTAATTTCCAAGTATGACCTGCTCTGGTAGGTGTACATCTCCTCAAAATCCCAGCAAATCAGATCCTTCACCCCAGTTCAGCTGGGGGCACATCCAATGGGGGGTGTGAATGCCTCCTCCACACGGGCTAGCTCTGCCCTCAGGGCAGTCACCAGATTGGCAACAGACCCATGACACAGTTCAGGTGGACTCTACCAGGGGGATACCCAGAGCCAAGAAGGAAATGTCCAAACATGATGAGGGTGCCTGCTCAGAAAGGACAATGCGAACAACATAGGAATGGTGAGTTTGGTCATCTGTAGGGAGAAAGGTAAGTAAGATGGAATGAGTGAAAACACTGACTTTCCCATGGAGTATGGAAATGTGATGGCTGATCCAGAAAAAAATTAGAAATATTAATTTCAAAAATAGTCTGGGGAGCAACTCTGTGCAGAGTAAGAAGTTCCAGTGCTTTGAATCAAGTGATGATGTCACTCTTGTTATGAGCATCTTTTTTCATTCGAAGGAAACACTGTGTATTTCATTCTGCTACTAAGTCTGAGAACAGTTGTTGCAATACACTGGAACAAGCACGAAAACATTTAGGCAGAAACCTCTGTTAGTTTTATACAGTCAAATACTTAAAGTCTCTACTAGAAGCTGGTTGACTCCCAGGTTTTCACACAGGGCTTACCCACAGGCTGTGAATCAGGCTCAGTGATTTGCAGTTGCATTCTACCTTTGAACTTGGTAATTCTCTCATCTCTTAATCTCCTTTTCTGTAGGAACTGGCAGCCTGCCCAGCTTGAAGCAGAAGCTCAGGCAATGATTTTGCATTTTTTTGTGTGGCTTTTCTTTTTCTTTCTTTCTTTTTTTTTTTTTTTTTTTTTTTAATTTTTAGGGCACTGCTCAATCTTGAATTTTGGATCTCCCTACTGATATTCAGTTGCAATGACAGATACAGGGAAGAAAACAAGTTTTCAGTCCAGTCTATCTCACAGACAGATACAGTTATTCTCCAGATTCCTATGAATAGCATGATTTCTTTGATTGGCATTTGGGAAGAACAGCAGTGACAGCTATAGATCACAGCTATCTATTGTGGCATGATGAACAGGTATTTCCAAGGATCACAGCTGATTCCTGGGACATTGCATACCAGATTTGAGGTATCTGTCCTCTGATGAGATGTTGTGCTCTGCTTCCTCCTGCACAGAGGTGGCAGACACAGGTCAGATACGTCCATTTCACATTTGGGCTGTCCTTCAAATTCTCACTCCGTGTTATAACATAAATTTTTGGTGGCAGGTTTTTAAGTGTGTGTTCTGAGATGTAAGAGAAAATCTGAAATATCTGTGAGTTAAATCAGAATTGAGATCTTCCTTACTGAAGCCACCAGTTTTTGAATGCTAAAGCCACGGGTTTTGTTAAAGGAGTTCATTTTTTCCCCTTAGACATCTGGGCTCATAATACTTTCCCTAGACTATTATAAAAGAGAAAGAAATCTTTTATCACTATTCCAGTGTGGCCTCTGAAGGACTTTGGCACATTGCTGCTAGATAAAATCTGTCTGTTTCCTGAAACACATCCTGTCTCTGATGTGGTTCCTGATTCCATCCATCCAGTAAGGTACCTGATCCTCTTTCAAGCAGTGCAGAGGAGATTTTCAAGGGTATGAAGAACATCTACATCACTCCTGCAGCATCACATGAAGTACATTCTTAACAGAAATACTGTGGATGAAAATAGCATTGACTGTATGATGACAACAGTGCTTTTGACCTTGGGATTTACTTTCCTAGTCTTTAATGTTCCTGCTCCTTTAAAGTGATAAAACAGTACAAAATCCTTCACTATTTTTTGTTTCTCTTTTTTAACAGAATCATATCAATGGTGGGCATTAAAGGGGGGTTGAGTCAGATAATCTATGAGGTCTTTTCCAACACAAACCATTCTATGCTTCTTAGCAAGTTGATATTGTCCTGTTTTAATTTCTCACTAATAGGTCATATTGCCTGTATACAACATTTTGACTAAATACTTTTATTTCCTGAAAAAAATGAACCTGTGCTTATCCCCTCCAGATGCTTACTGTCAGGAGGCAAGTCATTTTCACAGGAGGCAAGTCATTTTCAGTGGTATATAAAAGTTAACAAAAACATTTCTAAAATATTACTGTCCCACATTGTTGTATCTGATAACTTAATTGGTAGTGTTCAGTTCTCTTTTACTTCTTCTTTTTCTCTTACAAAAGTTCTCTCTTGGCCTCCTATCCAGACTTTCCTTATAGAAAAAAAAAAAAAAAAAAAAAAGGAAAAAAACAGACCAAAACCAGTTTATTATTGCATCATTTTGTCAAGATATAGTGAAAATTTCCTTTTGTCAACATGTTTCTGGGTGACATTTCTTTCTCAGTCTGTAACAGTGCACCAGCAAAACCTTCCTACCTAGGATGCATGTTATGAGTACACTTTCTACGCAGAGAGGGTAAAGAGAGGGATGTCTAAAGTGAAGTAAAGTAGCTTTCTAGATCTCTAATAGTGCTCTTTTTTCTTTTTTCTGGAAACATCTTCTCCCCAGCTTGTCGCATTCATTAGTTGCAAGCAAACAGGTCAGCAAACATCTTTCCTCATTGATTGTCTTCTCTGACTCTTTAGAAACATCAACCACAGAAATATACTGTATTATATTGTATTACCCTATACCAGCCTCCTCTGCCTGCCCTGTCTTGCACAGGGCACAAGTGATGTGCCTCTCAAATACACCTGCCCTGCCATTACACCCTCCCACTGATACCTAAGTGCTGAAACACACCTTCCTTCACAGCCAGTGCCACCCTTCTCCTGCCCTCTCCCTCCCCCATCTCCCTCTGCCCTGCACCACAGCTAACTCTGGCCCCAGCCCCTTCACACCTTGGGCTCTTGCTACTGAAATTCCTCTTGAAACTACAGGCTCTGGAACCAAAGAGAAATTTAGTCATACCTACATAACTAAGTGGATCAAAGTAATATCTTACTCCTATTAATGTCTTATTTATATTTGAAAAATACCTAGACCAATCAGAAAAGAAAACCTGCCAGTGATATGCCCTTTGCTGGCAAGGCTATTCCTCTGCATATCCTTAGGGATTGAAGGCAGTTCCATAGAGGAGGAGTTCAATAGGAGACAAATCCTATCCCTCAAACAGGAATCACCTTGAAGGTCTAAATACAAAACAGATTCCTTTAGAAGACAGTCTCAAAATGAATTTCAGAATACATAAGGAAGACTTTTCAAAAAGTGTATTTGAAGGAAAATATCTGTATTTGGATTACAGGTTAAGAACACAGTTTATTATTCAGTGTAATTTAATTGCTTTGTTACTAGGGGACAGCCAGTCATACAAATGCCCCAAAGCAGCAGTTTACAGGGGGAGGGCATAAATATGATCATGCAGCTGAACTCTTCCATTTGCTGCTGGATGCCCAGAAACTAGAAAAGTGAACTGCAAATCCTACTTGACACACAAGTCCCTTCTGGTAAAGGAAAGCCCTTGTTTATGTAAATACCCCTTTCTAGTAATTTGGAAGCAGCTGCTAACCACAAGTGTTTTAATTGCCACTGCACTATTTCAATTACTAATTTTTGAATTGTTCCCATCTCTCTATGGACATGTTGCAAATTATTATAATTGGTTATGATGGACAGCATTAGAATGGCATCTATTAGCACTTCTATAGATGAAAGACTCTCACAAATGACTATCAGCAATCCTTGCTGGTGATAACAACGATGGAGGGGAGATACACTATCCTACACCTACTGTGAGCAGTAATTTAGCTGCTGTGTTCTGAATAATTACTCCTTTCTTTTTTTCATTTTTCTGGTTTTTTTTTTCCTTTTATTTATCTCTCTTCCAGACATAAATATTGAAATGTGTAAGTAAACTCAGTCATCCTAAAATTCTAGTAGAAAGATTCTGCAGTATTTTACTGTATTCAAAATTATTTTAAAATCAAGCATTTTACAGACTCCTAATATACTCAGTGCTCCTCATATACTTAATGCTAATTTTTGACAATTTGTTTCGAATATTGAAAGAGCTATTTAGGATTCTAAAAGGTAGCAGGAGGCTTATTACACAGTGGGTGGCAACACAGAGTGGCATAGGAGAGAGACAGCTTCTCTACAACCTTAGTGACCCCTGCAAGCTGTAAAAATCAATAAGAGAATCCAACCAATTAAGGGGTACTGAGAAGTTTACAGAGGCTGAAAATGGAACTGAGGGATTCAGCCATTGATTTATTGTCATAGCGTGTTCCCAAATAATAGATTTATAATTCCATTGTTTGCCACTTCTTTTTCTTCTTTAAAGTAATCAAATATGAGGCCCTCTTCTGATGCAGGTGCATTAGGTAATTATCCTTGTGAAAGGTGCTTTTGTCCTCCTTGCTCTTTAAAATACTTGGCGATTCACTTAGACAAAAAACAAATTACTGAAAATGGCATATGGCTCAGTAGATAACAGCAGCATTCTCACTCTATTTTTATGAGGAAATGAAAATGCTTTTTAAGAAAAAAAAATTGCAAGAAATGGGTTTCCTGTTATCACTCCTTTGCTAATGATAAACACTTTAGAAAGTATTCTCCTGAAAGATGCTATGGTCTTGTATCCATGCAGAGGATGGCACCAAACCATGCTCACTTCCACAACATGTCCATTCTCCTCATGACCCAGCAAGTGGCACACCTCTTCCCTCAGCTGCTCTGTGCTCCTGCTCCCTCACAAGACTCCTTTTCTCTTCTATATACCCAAACAAGACGGTTTCACTCTGAACCAAAGGGAACATCCTGCAGCAAAGCAGGATGGGCTTTCAGGACCCTCTAATTACAATGGTACAGGACCAATGACTTACTGGTCCAGGGCACTGGCTGTCTGATGTTCAGTTCAATAGCACTGATACAGGGTTTTCCCTTCTCTGTGTGCTTGGCTTCACACTGCAGAAATCTGACTACTTCAATTTTGATGTTATATAGATACACACTTAAATGAAGAGTCCTTCCCTTGGTGTCACTGCTGTGCTATGCAGGAGTGATAGATGCTTGCAATCAAGATTTCACAAGGCAGCTGCCTCAGTTTGCTTTGAAATTGAACCAGATTCTGGGGAAATACTCCAGAATTATCTCATGTTTCAACCTCTCTGGCATCCCTCCTGGCTGTCCTTTCTCATTTCTTGGGCAATGGAATGCTCCAGCCCAGCACAGGTTCTTTCCTTAGAAGGGAGTTTCTTACGTGCATGCCTCCTTGTATCTCCAAACTTGAAGGTGCTATGGGATACAACTGAGTAATTCAGGATCACTTTCAGAAATAAATGGCTCCATAATTTGCAAAAATCCCTTTCTTCACTTTCTATTTCATTAGAAATGTCTAGTTCTACCAAAGAGGTAAGACACAATTGTGTGATCCGTGTCTCACTGCCCTCTTTACTCTGGTATATGATCAGGAGACTCTGAACCTACACCAAAATGCAATTTCTACTCTGAATTTTTTCTGAACTCTGTTTCTTCTGCTGCCCTGCCTGTGTCCTTCTTCTTCCCAAAAAAGATCTATTTGTAGAATGCAATTTCTCTGTCTTGCTAACACAAGCACAGGGTGCATCTAGAATGAAATAGAACATAGCTGACAATCTTGGTACAGGCAAATTTAATTTTTTAATCCTCATTTAAGGGAGAGGGGCCTTGAAAGTATTGGAGAACCAACAGAATGAGGATAAAGATAAGGGTGGGTTTGAAAATTAGGAAGAGGAACAGTGAAAGGCCTTTAGCACAACTGCTCTGCTGCTTCTGCTATGAAAGAGGGCAGTAAGTGCTTCTGGGAAAATATGTCACAGATCTTTTAAAAGAATCTGCTTCTCTGCCAGTCTTCACATCTTCCTTCCTCAAGGCCAGCAGTTGCCAGGCAGGGCTTGGGGCTCAGCAGTCAGAGCAGGAAGCAGAGCCATTGTTGGGTGACAGCCTTACACCAGCGCAGGCAATTGCTTACCTTGTCTTTGTGGGTCCTGGAAGTTGCTCCTAAGGACACAGAAAGTTCACAAAATCAAACTGGAAATTGTGTGTGCTGACTACTTAATGCAGTTTTCTCTAAAAACCAATCTGAGCTGCTTGCAGACCCTTAAATTTTTCCAAAACCATGCAAATTCTGTGTTAAGCGTCTAGAAATCATTTTAAATTTCTTTGACTACGAGTGGTGAAAAATGCTGAAGATTACTTAGTTAATCTTTGCAAACACTTTAAAGATAAAAGGTGTCAATTATAGGTTACTAGTAGCAATAAATACACCCTTACCTTATTTATTTCAGTAGCGATACCTGCACTTCAGTTAAAGCTAAAAGAGTAAAGGTGATGGAGCACTGCTGGATTAATTGCTATCAGTTGCATTCCACTACTTTGCATTTACAGTCAGCTGAGATTTGTTTATTCATCTGTTTGCTGATTTAACTATATGATTCCCCCAAAGCCAGGCATCATCATAATAAAATTCTGATAGATTTCCCTGACAATCATATCCTTAAATGGCTTCTTTTTAATTTACTAAAATACAGCCATTCATAAAGAGTCAGTTCACTGATCCCAGTGACACTGACTTTCAGTCTTGCTAGCAGCTAAGTGGCACTAATGTTATACTGAATTTGGGAAGCAACTTATTTGCATGGAAGAGCTCATTGCTCAGCTATAGCCTGTAGTCTGTGGAAATTCAGCAGCATCTACTGGATGTAGAGACCCATGAGCTTTGTATTTTTTAAAGTTTTCACAAAAGAGCTAAAATAGTTGCCATATACCAAGTGGTTTCATAAAGCCTTTGTTCAGCATTGGCATAGTCCTGTTTATAAAAAGACAAATATATTTGGTCTTTTGTAACATACAAAAGACCAAGTATATTTGTCTTTTTATAAACAGAAAAAAGTAAAATATCCCACATTCTCCCAAACACACTAAAAGAATTAAAACTACCTCTTGAAATACAAATATATTACAAAAGTGGAGCTACTTCTTGTTAAAGCAGGTCAGAGTTACGACTTAGTTCAATGATACTATACAAAATCAGCAGGCATAGCATATTCTTGGTGAGGAACAATTTACATTTTTTTGCTAGATACTAATAATGGTATGCATTTTTCTAATTAAAATGATAATAGCTATTAATTTAAAACTGTCTTAACATGACTGATGCAGTTTCATATTGGCTAATAATGTTCCTCCATGTGTTTCTCACCTATTTATATGCTGCCGCTTAGTGTTAGTGAAGTGTGACCCTGCCAGATGTGCCTGCAAAACTGAAATGAGTGCACAGCAGCAGAGAAAGCCTTGCAAGCCCTTCAGCTAATTGACATTATTATGTGTACAGGAGGATGCAGACAGAAGAGCAGAACAGCAGCTTGTTTCTTCACCAGACTTCCACTGCAAAGCCACAGTCATGACATCCTGCCAAACTGAAACACCTTTGTCAGGGGATATTCCCATTGGTTTAGTGTGACCTTTTAAAGATTCAAATTCTTTATTGACAAGAGGATCTTAATCTTTACCATATTTACATGCTTTATTAGAATCCAAGCAATTGTCCTGGGTGGGATTATGCAATTTAACCTTATTTGGATACAAGTTTTGAAAGGCAGGGCATAAGAACAACACTTTCCTCCCTGCACACACCCCTCCTCATTCAAAGACCACCTTATGAGAGAAAATGTCAAGTACGACACACTTCTTTTAAACCAGTATAACACAAAATTGTCTAACTTATGTTTTGGGGTATTTTTTTAACCTCTTAGATACAGAGCTGGCCTTTACTTTACATTATAAATACCTGTGGATGCTGAAGTCCAGAGGGATTATTCACTTTAGGCAGCAGCTCCTCACAGAGACACACAGCTCTTCAGTTCCAAGGCTGAGATGGGTCTGAGTTTATTCCCATGTCTCAGAACTTGGTGATAGCACCTGGAAAACAAATTTCTTTACTACATGCATTGCTTTGCTCTGGATATCTGGATCAACAATGCCTCAAGGATTGTTTAGTCACCTGCAGAGATAGCACATTGCTTTTGCTCTTGCTGTGGTGTTCAGGGAAAAGAGCTTAATCCTCAGACTACTTCCTTTCTCTTCAAAAACTTCATGTGTTGCACGTGGCAAGGACAGCAAAGGCCGGGAGTGCACCAACAACCCATGTACAAACATGGCTGGGGGCCATGGAGAGGAGTTGGATGAGGCATTGGTTGGACATGGATGGGGCAGCCTCAACAAGACAGCCCTGCAGCAATCCAGGATGAGCTGACTGCTACACAGATGCAAAAGTGAGCTGCTGAAGCTCAGCAAACTGAGCAGGTTTGAAATCAAACTTTTTTTAAGTAGGGAGAGTAATAAGGCATGGAAAAAAATCTTTACATATAAAGTGTTCTTGCTGCCATCACTTGAAAATGAAAAATCTTGGGGGTTTTTTTGAAATATTTGCCCTGCTTCCTCCAGCTTTTGCAGGTGTTATGACTGGGTAGCTCAGATATGAACGATGGGAGAGATCCTTCTCCTTTGCAATATGAAAAGTGAACACAGCAGTCTCTTTCTGCCCTTACAATAGACTGGTCTGTTAGTTCTGTGACTCCTACCAGTTACATCTCAAAATATCTTCAGTTTCTCATCTAACATAATTTTCCTGACATGAGGAATGAGTAGATAATGTCTCTCTTTGTTGGCAGGAAGAGTGACACAACAGAAGCAGTGGGTGCTGAGGGCCAGATTTCCATGCTGCCCACATTTGGTGGCCACTTTGGGCAGTCTCCAAATACCCAGAGCTGATCAAAGCACCTGAGGTGCTGCTGCAGAGCCCAGCTTCTGCCTGTTTCACCCAAAAGGGTGACACTTTGCAGGCTCTTAGATTACCCTGCATGATATGTGGTGATGATTTCCTTAAACTGCAGTCTCATGGTGAAACCACAGTGGTGATATAGACACACAACCACTAGCAGGGACAGGAATGCCCCAGTCCAGGAGAAGCCTAGACTCTGATAATCAGCACTGGGTCCTCAAGAAGCAGGAAAAATCACATCTTGTGATTCCCATGGCCAATAGTGTGACACTTTGATATGGACTTTGACATAATCAGTTTGGAGATGATGGCAGGATCTGGCTAATCTCTAGGACATATGGGTTAAGTCAGTTATGTAAAAAGAAAAATATTTACAACTCTAGAAATGCTGAAACATATGGAACATTATTTCTAACAACCTGAAAGAAAATTTTGCTAAATAGCAGTTCTTGTCTTCTCTTTAGCAAAGCTATTCTTAGTCTTCATTTGTTTTCTAAATGACATTATTATTCAGTAAATAGAATATGAAGCCAAGGAATTGAAATTGCTCAGTTCCTGGCAAATTTTATTCTCTTCTTGCTCAATAATCATGATTGTAATGATTTTATTCATAAGTCACATTAAGTTTTTCCCTATGGTAAAATTAAATGCAATGGGATTTGAATTATCTGTTCCCTAAATGCAAAGCTAAAAGCAATGCATCTTGCTCCTACATGAAGCAACTATATTTATGCTCTGGATAGTCAATGACTGAATCAGAAATAACTATTCTGATGAACACTGGCATTCAATTTTTCCTTTTCTTTTTGTTTCATAGCAGAAGAAAATGTCAGTCTAATAAATTAGAGCATTGATATCTCTATCTATGGAGACCCCAGAATGTCAGAAAGATTTATACTAAATTGCTAGATGCAGAGTAATCAATGCCATCTGGGAGATCAGAATCCAGAAGTCAAACATGACACTGAGCAGATTGATTTGTGTCATGTTTTGTTATAAAGTATGTGCCATTGGCTCTTTACATTTCCATCAGACTGAAGGAGACCAACTTTAGGGCTAAATTTAGTGTGAACCTTTTGTTGAATTGGGGTATCCTATAAAACCAAAGACTGGACATAATTTGCTGAAATTTTGCTTTAGTGGAAAGTAATTTCTTACAGTTGGGGAGAAACTCTGTAAACCGTATACCCCAAGAAAGTACCGGAGGTCTGAGGTTAGCATGCAAAATGAAAGAAGTCACATCCTCTTAGTCCACTATTGCCTAGTGAAGGTATTTTGTGATGTGCCAGGACACCTTCTGAAGGAAGCAGGATAACAGCACGAAAGCCAAATAAATAGTCTTTTCCACTTGAAGTGAAGCAGATGATTTTTGGAGGAGTAGGGCAAGCAGAACATTGGGGCTTGCTCACTTGGGGCTTGACACAATCCTAAACCTGGTAAAGGAGACAGAGAACAAGAAGTAGGAAAGGCTGCATTAACTTAAAAACTTGCAGCCTTGGGAGATGAGTACCTGATACGTTTGCAAAAGGCATTGCAATGTGTTTATATTCACTTGGCATTTATGAAGGGTCAGTCTTCTGGGTTTATATTTGTCACATGCAGTAAACTGAGAAGATTTGAGGGAAGAAAACTGAATAATAAATCTGCTAAGGCTCTATGAGTAGAAAAGATTCTGTCATAAGAGTGTCAGCATTTACCTGAGATATCTGCATTATTCTGGAGAAATGTTCCCATAAAATTTATGGTTGTGGTGTTCAACAACTCACCAAACTTAAAGCAAGTTTGATAATGGTTGAATATTATACGTTGCTTTAATTGAGGCTATGGCATGTCCATGACACAAGTCTTGGAAAACAAATGTCCTCACCAGCATTTTGAAAGCAAAATTAGTTAAATGCATGGGATCACTGAGCATGAAGAAGTTGTATTGTCCTATCCAGATGTTGCGGTTTAACCTCAGTCAGCAACCACTCACACACAGCCCATTGCTCACCAGCAACTGGGGAGTGAATTGAGAGGGTAAAACTCAGGGGCTAGCATAAAGACATTTTAACAGGGAAAGAAAAACATGTGCACACAAACAAAGAAAACAAGGAATTAATTCACTTCTTCCCATGGGCAGGCAGGTATTCAGCCATCTCCAGGAGAGCAGGGCCTCATCATGTGCAATGGTTACTTGGGAAGAAAAATGCTGTAATTTCAAATGTACCCCTCTTCCTCCTTCTTCCTGACAACTTTATATACTGAGCATGATGTCATTTGGTTCGGAATATCTCTTTGGTCAGTTTGGGTCACCTGTCCCAGCATCTTCTCCCATCTTCCCACTCACCCCCAAATTCCTTGCCAGTGTACCCACAGGAAAAGCAGAAAAGGCCTTGGCTCTGTGTAACCCCTGCTCGGCAATAACAAAAACATTACTCTGTTATCAACTCTGTGTTTAGCACAAATCTAAAACACAGCCCTGTACCAGCTGCTGTGAAGAAAATTAACTCCACCCCATCCCAAACCAGCACACCAGGTTACCATTACACAATAATAAAAATTTACTGGAGAGCAAAGCAATATAGCTAGACTTGCTACATTGTGAATGCCTCACAAAGCATATTTTCTGGTGTATGCTGAGTTTTCCTTAAGTTTTGCCACAGAGGTCCTTTTTAGGATTACCTTCTGACAGCTTGGGAAAAATTGACGCCAATTGCCTTGGGTGAATTGAGACAGGGGGACTTATTAAGGGAGCACAGGAGCACACCACCATGTCACCTGACTCTCCTATCAGTGAACACAGTGGACTAAAGCAGCTCTGGCAGGGCAGATGTAGGCCAGCCCCATCTGAAATGTGTGGGGCTAGGAGGCCAAACTTAACCCCTAGGGGATGAAATGCCCAGGGCAGGCAAAAAGATATGAGGGACCAAAACCATCAAAACCTCACTGGGTACTGAACAGTCCTCCAGAAATAGCAGCTTGATTTGCTCAGGACTCTGGCTTTTGAATATAAACCTAAGCAAATAATGACATCTATTTCATTATTAATTTCTCTCTCTTGTTTCTAGTGGACTAGATATCAAGAATCCATGTCTGTCTAGTTTATGCTGAACTTATGGCTGAAGGAAAATGTGATCAGTGTTGAAATCACATTCCCCCAAATAACAGAATTCATCCCCTAATTCAACAAGAGCACCATGGATGCAGCACGTTTAAAAAAAACCAAGATTTTGATTAACTTATTTTTGTGTATTTGCATGCATATGTGTATGTAGTGTGTGTAAAAGCTTATGTTTATTTACACCTGGCATGCCTGTGGAGTACCAGATACTCCCTTGCAGGAAAGAGTATGTCCTCTTTTTTGCCATGAATTTACCTCTTGAACTACAGATGGAAGAACATTAAGATTTACAAAGCTATTACAACTGACATATTAAATGTCATGGGGATGTGTATTTTAATTGATAGCCATAAAAGCAGTGCAGTAAAGGTTATCTTGCAACTGTATTTGGAAATCACTCTCATAACATCACTTAATTCCTCTAGATGTTATCTTTAATTAAAGAAAATCTCTGCTGGTATTATTACATATATTTTATTTGAAAATCATCCTATTTTGTCTTGTTGTGACCTTATCTTGTGCATGATTTAGCAAGAATGGGAGCTTGTTTACTTCCCACAGATCTTTTTACTTCATATATCCTGCATAGATTTTCTATCCCCAAATAGACTAATACAAGAATATAAACACTGGCTATGACATACTGAAATCCCTGCTCAAAAAAAGGGCTGGCATGTAATGGTGTCCTCAAGCAGCTGACTACAAAATGTTAGAAAACTGGGACAGAAGGCTGGTTTTTTTCCTCCTGTTTTTGTAAAATAAAGATTTTTTTGAGGAGAAATGCGTGTTGACAGAAAACCAAAATAATGTTGTTGTGTTATTTAGTACATAGAACATCAAATTGGTTTTTCCATTAAAAATAGAAGAAAATAAAGACTGTGCTTTTTAACTTGAAACTCTGTGTCATGTCTCTCCCCAGCTGCCAGTGGACAGCCCACATTTTGCCATCAGCACAGCCTGTCCCTCTCTGCTGTCAGGTATTCATAACCTGAATAAAGGTATTGTGAGAAACACCAAATTAAAAATCTCCCTAGGCTGTGTAAGAGCATCACCATTTCAGGGAAGCTTAACGGCTTGGAGGGTGATTTGACTGGCAGTGGTTTTTGCTGTTTCAGTCTGTGTTTCCCATATTAAAACACACTGTTCAACTGTGTGTGGCTGTGGGGAGGCTGGGGCATAGGGCTGCAGGGCTGTCAGTTGGGCTATCTGCAAGGGTGGCTGTGATGCTGGCTGTAGGGATGTCTAAAAACACAACACCTTTTTTCTTTTTTCAACATGAAGTTACTGTATTCATTAGGTAACTTATCCAGTTGTCAACAATGAACAAGTGTGTGTTAGGAACTGTATCCATATTGTTCATTAAAGCACAAGTGTTAGAAGCACTTTCAAAAATGAGAAAGGTGTGAAATGAGAGCCCTGGTAGTGCTCATGGTGTTTTACCTTCGGTGCTCTTGCACAGCAACCCACCTGTGCTCCGGTCCCAGTTGTGAGACCTGTGCAAAATATGTGTGCAAAAACATAATGAAGGGCCAGCAAGCAAAGTTATGGAGCAAATATGGACCAAGAAAACTGCAACAACTTGATAAGATCAGATAATTTCCAGCCAGCATCAACAGAGCTAGACATCAACATACATGGTGTCATGTATTTAGACACCCAAAAGTTCTTGGACAACTACTGGACAAGGGGCTTGTCAAAGTAGTTCAGCTGCAAGGGAGGAAGAAAGATGGCTCTGGCCTGAACATGCCCATTGGCTTCAAGGTACAAAAAAGAGAAGAAATGACCAGTTTTAACAATGGAGTTGATTATGAGTGGGGTCTGAGTGGTGCTGCATAATCATAGACAACCTGGAAGTGGAACGAGCAGGGAGGTGATGTGGTCTGCTGATGACACAGAGTTATTCAGAAAGAAAAAAACTAGGGCTGGTTGTTAAGAGCAGTGGAAGAACCTGAAAGTGATGATGGACTGGGCAAAAAAATTAGGAAAGTAAGTAAAATTCAGGTAAATCTAAAGCACAATGAAAACTTGTTTGACCTGGCAAGCAAAAACTTGGGCTATAGGTACCATAGTAAAATTGCAAACCCAAAGTTCAGCAGTCAAGGAAATGCACCAAACATGAGGAATTACAATAAAGGAACAGAGTGCAAACCTGCAAACATGGTTGTGCCTCTGTAGCAATGCATGATGTATTTGAATGTCACTTGTTTAGGTAGTTCTGGTCCACAGATTTGTGCCCACAGGGAACATGATGGAACTGGAAGACATTCAGAGGAAGGGAAATAGGATGGTTATGGGTGTAATGCAACTTCCATTAATTACACTAGAATGCATTTGCTTAACAATAAAGGAAAGAGTTACTCTAGGAGCACAAGTGTCCACATAACAGTGAGGAAAGAGTAGATGAACTTCAGATGAAAATTCACAGGCCCAAAGCAAATCAAATAAGGTTTTTTTCCTCATGATGCAGAGTACAACTGTTATTCCTTGCTGCAGAATTATGACTTCTAAGTCCCATTTCCACAGGACCAATGAGACAAATTCCATTAAGAAAAATGCACTGACAAAAATGAAATATATGTTTATTTCTCTTTCAGAAAGTGTCAGAGGTGCAATAGCAGAGCTGGAAGGCCTTATTCCAAGCTTGCCCTGTGCTTTTACTGCTCTCTAGCTGCTGGGTACTGCTCAGGGCAAGGTCCTGGACTGCCTGGGGCTGTGGCCACTATTACCACTCTTGGCAGAGACGTGTGAAAAATAAATACACTTTCCCACACTTTACAGTAATTATTTAAATACAAATATAAGAAAAGAATTGAAAAAGTAGTAAACTGACAAATGTCTTATCATGCAGTAGTGGATCCTGTGGTAGTTGCTGTCCCATGAGGGTCTGTCTGGGAGACACATATCTATATGTTTTGTCCATCTGTGGTAGGCTTTTGAACTATCATCAGACTGACCAAACAGGGACTTTCTGTAAAGTTGACACTGCAGTTGACCTGCAGTGAAGTGACCTTCAGCCTGACAAAGGGGTCAAAACTGGTATTTTATAACTGACCCAGCTCTGCAGCTCTACTCTGCCAGCACAAAACTGATTGGAATCTGGACGACCATCAAGATCATATTAATTTACCAGCTAGGATAAATGGAAAATGTTTGCTTATATGAGATAACCAAATTAAATAATTGCTGGCCTTTATGCTACTGTTTGTAGAAAGTGCACTAGGGCTTTGTTATTCTTCTGTTATTTCTTAGGATTAATTCAGATTAATCTGAAAGCTCCTGGAACCTTTACACAGTATTACAAAGATCATGCCAGTTAATCAGAAACTTCAGTCACAAGTTTTTTGACTGCATAACAAGTATATACCTTCCTCTAGCCTCCTTTGAGAACTGTAGTTCAAGTGAATTAAACATATAGAGGCTGAAGGATTCAGAAAAGTAGAGACGGGGAAAAGAAAACAAACAAAATTGAATGCTTGCTTAGTGACTTCAGAAGCATATCATCTCCCTTTGGTCCCTGGTTAAAGGCCAGACAGCCTTGGTGAAAACACATCTGACTCAAAAGAGCAACCTGAACACTGGAAAAATCCATTGTACAGAAAGACACAAAGCATTGTGACACACTATTTGGGGGGGAAAGTGTGTAGATTAAATGTGAAGAAACAAGTGTTCTCCTGAGACTGATGTTTTTACTCATTTCTGGAACCATATACTTTGTGGTATATTTAGGATACATTATCTCACAGTTCTGCATTCAAAAATCCTATAAAATAAATTCTGGTGTTCTTTTCCAGAAAATAATTATATCCACTTACAGTTGTTTTCTTGGTGTATGTCTTCTTTAAATGTTTGTGCTTCACTAAAGCTTCCTTCAAAAAGCAGACATTGAGAGAACAGTACTGCAAAAAATCCTAATCAAGATTTAGAACAGCCTGTTGCTATGGAAATAGCCATGGCATCCAATATGACTTCTGCTGTGCTAAAAATAGGTTGAAAAAACAGAAAAGTCTGGCTTGAGCAAAATAAAACAACAGAGTAAGCAAATTGAGTGAATTACATCAATGATACGTTAATGGTGAAAATTTAGCCTTTATTAATTATGCTTTCATTGGCTCATTTTTGCCTGCAGGCAGGCAAACTGCCTCCCACCAGGCAGGGTGAGTGCAATAGAGAGGAATTACTTGCCCCCAAGTACCCAAAATGACTTCACTATTTTGCTGAGTGTAGGTTTAGTTGGACTGGTTGTATCTGCTCTCACTCAGAAGTGCTCACACTATGGGTTGGGAAATCATTACTTAAGTCTGCAAAAAATGTCATTTTTGGAGAGCAAAGGCTTCTTTCTCCATGGGATTGTGTGAATGGGGACTGCAGTCAGGGCTACTGATGATTCTCCTGGATTGGCAGGGCACCATAAGGTCTCATCCCCACAGAAAGCCTGTAGCTGTTTATTCTTCATCCCAAATTAAACCAGGTGCACTGTACAGGTATCATTTTTGTCCATCAAACTCCAAGACATAGTAGTCTGTGTCTCCAGCCTGCCCCCTGTGCCAGCTCTGTCCTTTCAGCTCCATCGCATCCCATCCATTGTCTTAATTTTGACCTTCTAATATTCAAAAGCTGTGCCACTTAAATTGATGCAAAAGCATCAAGCTGCAAGAAAAATATTGACCACACATTCAGGAGTAGCAAGGTCTGATCCTGAGTCTATTGCAACATCAATTCTTGAGACTCTTGAGATTTTTGTTTCATTTGATCCCTAGTTAAAAGATAGCTGAAGTTGAAGATACACGTTGACATTTGTGCCAGGAGAGTTAATGTCCTCGGAGGTGAATTAGAATGATTTGCACCACCTTCTGGTCCTGGCTCTGGATATTTTCCACTCCAGGTAGATCTCATCACTTTGACAATGCTCAAGAATGTCAATTTGAAGATGAAAGCTCAGATAACAGAACAGGAGGTGAGTGGCTCATGCCAAGCATGGTGTGTAGCACATCCATTTTGGGGCTGTTCATGGACATATGGAGATTGTGGGTACAATGGTGACTGCATTCTTTACAGCAGTGGCTTTACAGCACTTCCACATGCTGGACAGGATTGCCTCGCACTGTATAGTGCAACTGCATGTACAAAGTGCAAATGCTGCTTTTCTGTGTCCCCTGCACCTGAATATCTGATTTTAGACCTGAGCAATCATCTGTCTGCTGAAAAACCTTCCTGCAAAACTATATGCTTTTGGAGAAAGATGTGATATTTGATGTACAACATGGAAAACCTATATTATACGGGGTACCTAAACCTAGTGTTGGCAGATGGATCTTGGAAGTCTTTGGCCTGTGTGTTATGAATCTAAATCTTAATATCTAGCTGATCCAGTGCAACTCTTTCTAAGCCATCTTATGCCAGTGATGACTACAGTGAAACTACTTTTAAAAACTAGAACAAAATTGTCTAGTTATCTCAACTGAAATTTGCACCTTTTAATTTTACCTGATATGGCCTCAGGATCAAAAAAAGAAACAGGAAGAGTTAAGTCCGATATTGGTAGAAGGACATGCTCTAAAAGCCTGATTATCCAGATGGAACAGATAAATCTGTTACTCTTTCTCTAAATATCAACACTGCATAATTAGCAGCTGCTAAAATAATGGAAGCCAATTGAAGAAAAGCATGGTATAGTCTACATTCATTTATTAAATACCTTATGTTTTCAATCAGAGCTTTCCATATTTGCTGCAAAACTCTGTAGATTCATGCTTTACACAACTGAGCAAAGATGACAGCACTGAAATGAGCTATTACTATTTCCATCAGGAAGATATGGGGAACTAGTCTGTGTCTTTGAGGCAAAAATATATATTCTTCAAATGGAAAAGCTTTAAAAAGCAGCACTATCTAAGATATCAGCATCCTGTCTCCCTTGGAGACAGCTAAACCCCATATTTATCTAAATTATCTTGGTAATATGACAGAGTGATTGCTCACTAATGGTCAGTAACAGTTTTCTTTGTCATTTTCCTAGTCATTACCTCCTCAGAATGAACTCCAGAATAAACTGCTGATGCGTCGTGACTAGAATATAAAGCTTATCATCACAACAGAAACCATTTCTATTAAACTCACAAACGTGTACATTGGACTTCTGACATTTTCATTTACAAAAAAATAATACCCCTCTAGAGATGAGCTCTAGATGAGCCTAGAGATATCTTATTCTTAAAACAGAAGTAAAGTAATATTTATTTTGCACAGATGTCTTCTATTTTCTTTCTTTTCTCCTCACAGCTATTCATGCACAGGAGCCACATTCTCAGCAAAGAGCACAGCTCAAACAAGACCAGTTTTGTAGGTACTGTATTTCACAGCCTGTTCAGCTGCATTTTTTAATTTGGATGTTTAAGTCTATTTGCCCTTTTTCAGGAGCTAGAAAGAATCACTGATTACACAGTCTGCCCGAATCTCATTTTCCCTGCTGAGTCTGAGAAAAGCCCTCACAAGAAGGTTGATGCATGTGGCAGCTGCTGGACTCCTTCTTCTCCTCTCAAAGACTGGAAATTTTCAGTGTTGACATCCATTGTCTTTATTTCAAATTAAATGGAGCTGATTTTTTGAGCTGCCAAGATGGAGGAGACAAAAACTCAATCAGGAGTCAAAGTGCTGCCATGTGAAGCTGCCTGACTTTGACATAGTGCATCAGCCTAGAAAAACAGTGTTAGAGTGACCATAAAGGAGGATTGTATCTTCCCCACTGTTACAACAAATGAATATGTACTGATCCTTCAGGGAGTCCTAAAGGCCAAAGTGCTGGGGAAATGCTGTGAAGCTTCTTTCTACACTGCTTTGTCTGACTTTATTTTCTATAATAGGCAATCCTGTTTGTTTGGTGAGCAAATGGTCACTGGTAATATGGGCAGCCATAGAATGACAGAGGTACTTCCTCCTGTGAGCTGTCAAATACTCTTCTGACCTTGCAAAAAAAATTGCACAAATAAGCTGTACATGTAAAAAGCTATCAATACTATTTTATGCTCTGCTTTAATTAGGAGGGAGGAGAGAATCACAGCACACTCTAACTCCTAAGGAAGTGGGACCCACCTGGAAAGTCTGATATTTTTAAGTCGTTAGGACACAAGGAATCAAAGAGATCAATTTTTTCTTTCTCTTATAACAAGCTACCAAGGCACATGATTTCCCTTGAAGTAAAGAAAATTCCATTTATCTTAACTAACCATGGAGTTCAGGTCAGGACCACGGAGGAAGTCAGCTGGACCATAAGATTGTTGGAGTTCATGACCATGGAGTTCAGGTCATATCCACAGTTCTACTAATCCATAGGTGCACAGTTTGCAAAACAGAAAGAGGACACAGAGCTTCTTGAGGTGCCTTTCATAGTTGACCCCCAAGAATAGGCAGTGGTTACTCTAACACATCTAAGTTTTTTCCAAAAAATGTTGTCTGGTAGCATCACGAATGCTCCTACCCCCAGAGCACTGGAGCAGAGAGCTCAGGGAGGAGCAGCCTTGAGCTGGGCTTCTCTGCTGAGCCGCATCCTGGTGCTGTGCAACACTTCCCTAGCCAGGGTTTGGGCTTGTTTGTGACAGTGGATGATGCAAAATGCTTGCTGCAAGCAGCTTTCAGGCACATCTTTCCAGGAAATACAGATGCATTCTTTCTTTTTTAAATGCAGGGGAAAGACATGAATCTGAAGTCTGACCATGATTAGATTTTTCGAGTCTGGGTTGCTTCATTCCTATTGCCTTTCCTGGAACCCAGTGAAGATTTGCATATTTCTGTCTATGTGGAAAGAGTAGATCTCTTTGGCAGGCAGTGTATTTACCTAATAGGACAATGAAGGACTGGCACAGAAAGGAAACATTTTTCCCTACCAGAGTGTTGGTGCGTGTCTATTCAACTTCTGTTTTCTTATTTTCAAAAAGCCACCTACTATCTGAGTGTAATCAGTCTCCTTGAGGGCTAAGAAACAAAAAGGTGAATCTGTTTCACATGCTGAATGGGCCATGAGGATAGGAATAGGAGGTTGTCCTGAGCCTTATGTGTCCTGCTGCCATGGAGTGAGGGAGTTATGCCTTCAGCTTCTAGAGGAAGAATTCCCACTACATCCATGGATTAGCATGAACGTACTTATTATCTATTATTCTGAAACTAGATTTATTTTCTAGATGCAGAGGAAGAAACACAACAGGAACCTGAAATTGTGAGACCCAACAGGCTGAGCTGGACAAAACCTCAAGTGAGCTCATTACTGTATCTCTAGTGCCCAGCATTGCATGGGTATCCACATTGGGCATTTTGGGGCAGCAACTGATTCCACACTTTCATTATGGGTTCTGCTGCAAATTACTTCATCTTTTGAGACTTGCTGGAAATGTCATTTAATGTTCTTTAGTAGCTGCTAGTGAGAAACTGTCACTACCTTTTCAACTTCTCTATACGTCTCTCTCCCTGTTCAAGAGTTTTAATCTGATCTTATATGGAACATATTCCCACAGACAAGATTTGAATGTTAAATGACCAATTTGCAAATCAAGTAACTTAATGAAATGTTTTTAAATAAAGCTAATACGCCTCAGAAGAATACCTATTTTAAGATGATCAGTTCAGATTGCACTGAGATAGGTAATATTAGTTTCACTGTTTGGTCCTTTTCTCTTGGGAAAAATTAAAACACTCAAATATTTGAAAATATATATATTTCAATAAATAAGCAGGAAAAAATATCAGCAGGAACTACCTAAGTATGTGTGAGAGAAGTGGGAAGAGGTGGCAGGAAAGAGAGTATGACTTTAAGCTAGCATAGAAATTTCCCTCTCAGAATAATTTGAATGCAAAAAGAAATTAATCTATTCTATATATTTCCCATTATAATGCGTTATTTTTTGCTTCAGGCTGTCAATCATTTCTGCTGATAAAGACCAAACCGTCAAATATCTAACATCATGCTATATTGCATGAACTAAAATTAAATGTAACAGAGGGTTAAGAATAGATATTGAAAATTTTTGCTAAATTTATCAACTAGAAAAGTGGCAAGGGCTAATTTATAAGAAAATTGTTTCATTCTCCAAGGTGATTTAGTCTGTCTTTCATGACTGTGTCTAAGAAATTAGCAGCTATGTAAGCAAAATAGCTCTTTTCAAAGTGTGCAGTAGATCTGCAGACAGATGTTTTGGTCCTTAAGGAGATTTTAGTCCATGTTTGCACAACCCTGAACCAAAGTTTTCAAATGGCCTTGCCTGAGAGGTACAACAAGGTAGAGGAAACAGGAATATATGAAAGAAATACCCAACTTTGTGAAAGAAGTCTCATAAGAAACCAGCCCCATGCCTGGGACATGCCCTGCTGGTGACACCATGGTGCCAAAAGGGGATTATCACCCAGGAACGAAAGCCAGGGGTACCTCAGGGCATCCCCTCTGGCAGTGAGAGCACACAGTAATCACTGCTGATCACATGTGGGGTGCTTACCTTACCAGCAAGGCCCCTGAAGTAGACAAAATATATCCTTTAAGAATTATTATTATTAATAATATTAATAATGTATTTACAGGGAGACTGATTTTTTGGGAAAATAAGTTTCGTTATTTTGAAAATGAATGGGAGGCCTTTTTGACCTGAAATGACATGCACAATTCTCTAATCCTCTCAGAAGCAGTCTCGTCACGCCACACAAACCATTTAGAGGAACTCCAGGCCACTCTAAAATCAGGGGGCATATGATTAGCATTAAACCAAAAAGCATTTTAATCCTGCTGCAAGATTAAAAGGGTGCTGAATAACAAAGTGGTGTTCCTGTTTCCCTCTGAACAAAATATTTTGTTTCGTAACAACAGGAAGCTCTAGAGAAGAAACACCTGCACATTGAGGGGGATGAGCATGTGGCTGGAGGACTTTACAGCTTTCATCCATTCAGCTGTTAACTCCAGAGCAGTTGCTCAAAATCTGCATCAGTATTGCTGGAAACAGCCCCTGGTCTCCAGCCATCAGACCTTGCTCAGTTCTCAAATGGATTATCTGTAGCTCCCTAATAGAGAGGCTTACAAATAAGTGGCTCAGCTTGGTAAAAGCCACTTTATAAGCTGCCTGCTACAATACAAAGCTTCCTTCTTTGATTAAAAGGTACTAAATTTATGGGAAGACAGCAGTACACCTTCCTGAAGCTTATTGAGAAAAAAAAAGTGATTTATGAGAGCAGAGAATCCAATAAAAATATATAGATTGAGTCAAAACCTTTTTGGTGGAGCTAAAAAATATGCTTTTAGATATTTGTAAATGATAAACTTCTTCCTGGACTTAGAGACACAAACTGAACACATTTTAAAATCTCTCCCTACTTAAAAACTGGGAACATGGGGCTGACATTATCCTATTTAATTATAGCACCTGGCTGACCATTAACATCCTGGGCTATCTCTTGGTGCAATGGGATCAGAAGTGCTCTGAAGGTGACTATTTCTTTGCTCAGGACTGAGTGATCCGGGGTAATCAGGCTTCTATTTTTTACAATGCACAACAATAACAGAAGCTCCTAAATCCAGGTTGAAAATATAAGGAGGCACTATTGCCATGTTGTCATTCCTTTGTTACTTTTATGTTGAATTTGGCCTTGAACCAAGACTTGATAAAGATTTGTCCTTGCTATCCATAAGTTTGTTCAGTATCTATATGTTCAGTATCTATCAAGCCATCATAAGAAACAAATCCAGAGTGCTGTGTTAAGATGGAGCACCTATATTAATTCTCTTACCCATTTTCCATTTCCAAATTTCTACTCCAGCTAGTGGAAATTATAGTATATTGATGTAAGGTGATTCAAAATCTTGAGATAGAGGAGACAGAAAAATCAAAGGGAAACTTGTAGATTCAGCATCTTTATTACAATATAATAATATCAGAGTGTATCTTTTCTTTTGAAGACATTAACATGTCACTTGCTTTGGATTCTTGGATTTCGGAAAAAAAATCTTAACCAGCACATGCTGCAGGAGAGCCTGGTGCTATGGTAACAGAGCTGCATGCCCGTGTGAGCTGCACTGAAGCAGGAACTGTCAAACACCAGTTCTGCTCCCATTGAGTTCCACTGGAAGAGCCACCGTCATTTCAAGTGTGATGAAATCACTCCTTTTGTTTCTGTGGCAATGCAGGATAGTGTCTCTCTAGATAATTTCCCTTCAAGGTAAGATTTTTAAGGGAGCATGCATACAGATGATTTCAGTTAAAATTGAAAATTTCTTTGAAAACACCTCCTATACTCAGGGTTGAACACCCAGATACCCACTTCTGCATCTTAGATTTACTCATGGTTCAATTACACTACTTTGCAAATTGTCCATGAAATACAAAGAACTAAATGTGTATGCCAAAAATCTGAAAACAATAGATATGCTTTGCTCTTTATTTATGAGTCGCCAGTGGCCTCTCAAGTCGACATTTTTGAAGTCTGATTTTATGCATCATAGTAGGTATGCGCAGGCAGATAGCAATAGCTGCATATAAACCATAAATGACCATTAGTCATGTCTGAAAATGTAAGCTAAACAATCCCAAATGCAAAAAATCCCAAACGTAAACAATCCTAAAGGTAAACAATCCCAATCAGAAACAATCCCAAACGTAAACAATCCCAAACGTATGCAATCCCAAACGTATGCAATCCCAAACGTATGCAATCCCAAACGTATGCAATCCCAAATGTAAACAGTCGCAAACATAAACATTCCCAAATGTAAACAATCCCAAATGTAAACAATTTGAAATTTAAACAATCGCAAATGTAAACAATCCCAAACGTAAACAATCCCAAATGTAAACAATTTGAAATGTAAACAATCGGAAACGTAAACATTCCCAAACATAAATAATCCCAAATGTAAACAGTCCCAAATGTAAACACTCCCAAATATAAACAATCCGAAATATAAAGAATCCCAAACGTAAACAATCCCAAACGCAGTCTGCCACGTAAACAATCCCAAACGCAAACAATCCCAAACATAAAAATCCCAAATATAAACAATCCCAAATGTATGCAATCCCAAACGTAAACAATCCCAAACAGAAACAATCTCAAACAGAAACAATCCCAAACATGAACAATCCCAAACATGAACAATCCCAAATATAAACAATCCCAAATATAAACAATCCGAACCATAAACAATCCTAAATGTATACAATCCCAAACATAAACAATTCCAAAC
>VZUI01036232.1:0-23491 GCA_013401135.1 Cettia cetti | reverse complement strand
ACAGAAACAATCTCAAACAGAAACAATCCCAAACATGAACAATCCCAAACATGAACAATCCCAAATATAAACAATCCGAACCGTAAACAATCCTAAATGTATGCAATCCCAAACATAAACAATTCCAAACATAAACAATTCCAAACATAAACAATCCGAAATATAAAGAATCCCAAACGTAAACAATCCCAAATGTAAACAATCCCAAACGCAAACAGTCCGCCACATAAACAATCCCAAACAGAAACAATCCCAAACAGAAACAATCCCAAACAGAAACAATCCCAAATGCAAACAATCCCAAATGCAAACAATCCCAAACATGAACAATCCCAAATGCAAACAATCCCAAACATGAACAATCCCAAATATAAACAATCCGAACCATAAACAATCCTAAATGTATACAATCCCAAACATAAACAATTCCAAACATAAACAATCCCAAACGTAAACAATCCCAAATGTAAACAATCCCAAACGTAAATAATCTTAAATATAAGCTGACTGTGTGCATTCAAGTGCTGGTGGTATCAGGGTCCAGTGGTGATTGAAAACATGTATCTTTTAAACAGCCCCCAAATCCCTAAGGAGATTGCCTGGCTTGAACTCTAAACCTCTGCAATTATTTCTTAATTTGCACTTTCTTTCAGACCCTTGGATATTTTCAATGATAACAAACAAACAGACTGAAGTGCTAATTTTAAATTGATTGCAAATGCAGCAGTAAAATGAATTTTGCCAAATGCCCTAACTCAATAAATTGATCACAGCAGAGAAGGGAATCTTGCAGCTCTGTGTTTCTAGGGTATGTGTGAAGTAGACCTATCTTTACTTTAGGAGTTTAATTTGGCTGCTGTGTCCCCAGAGCCTTAGGGCAGGGATTGTTGGCTCTCCCAGCTTCTGTATCCCATGGAGAAAGGTGCTGCACCCCCCTTACATGGGCTGGGATAGGTAAAGACCTATCCCACCCCAAGTCAGAGCCTCATTCTCTGCATAGATGGTTTGGGGAGGCCTGAGGGACCACGGTGTACCCAAAGAGGCCTGCAGTGCAGAGGAGGCAGCTGAGGCCTTGTTCCCAGCCTGGCAAGCTTCTCATTCATTCATGGGACCACAGAGTCTGGGAAGCTGAGACTGGAGATCCAGCAGAGGTGAGCAGGGGATAAAGCGCAGCTATAACACACCTTGTTCAAGAGAAACAGCCTCATGATTTTAAAAATGTTCTAGAGTAAGCCTGCTTTCATCTTTTAATACACAAGACAATAGTGCTCATTTTTCCTTTTTAAAAGAAGAAAAATGGAAACTGCAAATAACACTGAGACCCTTAAAAAATGAGGGCAAAAACATTCAACTGATGTACTGAGGAGCACTTCAATAAAGACCTCCAGGTACATGAATGCCAGTGTGATGTTAGAGACAATTAAGAAACAGGATTCATCTCTCTCAGAGAATTTTTTTTGGAAGGAAATTGGTTTCTTTTTGTTTGCAAACTGCTCCTCAGAAAGTTGTGCCCAGAACTGTGTACAGCTCAGGGTGTTATGACAGCAGTTTCTTCACAAGTGAGGCGTAGCTTGAGAGCAAGTGTTTACACATTTAATATGCAATGCAGCAAGTATCAATGCAGAGGTGCAGAACAATAATAGGATATTGCTCATGCAACTTCCTTCAAGTGTTTTTGAATGCTATTAGGTCCTGGTGGGACCTGTCATTTGGTAAAAGTTAAGCAAGTGCATGGATTGTAGCAAGAAGTGGACCCGTGTCATGATAAGAACATTACAGGACATCTTGAAGATGTTTATAATGACTTTCACCCTGCCCACATTTACAACAAGGTGCTACCGTTGCTGTTCTCTTATCTCTCTCCAGTTTCCTCCTGCAGTGCTCAGGCAGTCATTGCTCTCCTGGCTCTGAGGACTGGAAACCCAGAGGAGCCATTGTGAGGAGCAGCACAGAGCTACTTCAAAAAGTCACTTGGAGACGGAGCAGCTGAAAGCAAGCTTCCGTAGTCAAATCTATGTCTGATGTGTGGGTCTAAAAATAATTCTGCACAGTCTGTGAGAGGTGACAGCCCATTACAGCCTCCACCTTGCCTTTGCTCAATGTGTCCTCACAAGGTACAGAGCAGCGTGGCTGCAGAGGAGCACTGGAACTGACCAGGGTGAGCCTGCCCATGCCCCCACGAGGTAAACAAGCAGCCACTGAAAAATGAAGTCAGATCCTTGTGCGTGATGGCGTGGCGGTTCTGTGCAAATAGCTGTCCAGGCAGCAGCCTAAGACAAATCAATACCTGTAATAAGGCTCATCATGCTCCAATAACCACTGCAATCTGCATAGGAAGGCTCATGCTGGATGAAGGGGAAATGTGTGTTCCTGAGGGGAAAGGCACTTAGAAATAAATTCTCATTAGGTGAAAATTATTTGCTGATGAAAGATTAAGCCAGTTGGCAACTGGACAAAAGGTGGGTGTATGGCAGGGGAAGAGCACACGTTTTCTAATAGATTCAGCTGAGGTTGTGGTGGTGATATTCTATATAAGCTGCACTAAAAACTGAAGCTTTGCTTAAGCATAGCTACTTTTTAATTCCTTTTAAAGAATTTTCCTAATATTTCTACAGAAGAAAACCAAGACAGATCTATTGGAAAATAGCTGGAGAGATTATTTTTATATCTTTAATTAAATATTATAAAGAAGTACACTTCTGAGAAAAAAAAAAAAAGTGTTCATATTTTAGCGTGGGGGTTATTTTTTCCAAATGTGTGGTTAGGCTGTTAGAGATAAGAGCATTTATGATTTTCCATATAGATCTGATGAAACAGCTTCTTCATTTACATTTCAAAGGCGGAATTGTATGGGTGAATTTTGCAAGAAAAGAAAATAAAACAGAAGAAAAAGGAAGAAATCGAAGCGAGAGGAGCATCGTACAGCTACAAATATCTCCTGGAGTTACCCTGGAAAGAAGAGCGTTCACAGCTCACTGTAGCTTCACGCCTGACAAACAAATTTTGACCATTTTACTCTGGGAACAAGAGCATGCATTCAGGGATGAGGGGGAGGATTTCGAATGCTTTTGTTCCTGAGTATTGGCTTCACAACACTAGTTAATGGCTCTTTAGATGTGCCCCGGCAAATAACTCTTCCTCGACAAACCCGAGGAGCGGTACACGCGTGCAGACAGAGCCTGGCTCCCATCAGTGTCCATGGGAAGCTGGGTCTGATGTCCCTCGGGGTGTTGCCGGTCCGATGTCTCTGGCACTGTGCTCCCGCAGCCCAGCGGGACTCGGCATTGAGGCTGCCGGCGATGCTGGCACAGAGGGAATATTTGCACTCCCACCACTTGCTCCGGCCACAAGTAAATAACTGAAGCCCGGGGTGGGGAGGCTGTCTGCCTCCGACGCCCTGCCTCCTGCCACCTGATCTCCCAGGCATCCCGTCCTTCGCTTCCCAGGCAGCAGCAGGCGAGAGCCAGCGAGCCCCAGCTGGAAAGGGAACAGCATGGCCGAGACAGAGTGAGTACAATGATTCAAACGGAGCGAGTCGGACAGTTGTCAATGGAAAGGAAATTAGTTGGAATCTAAATCTAACTAAAAGAAACTACCCAGATTACTGACACGGTAAATTGGATTAAAATTAAATCCTACGGGAAAATCGATGGAAAGCGATAAGCAAGCAAGTCAAAATGACAGCAGAAAGAGGCAGACACTCCCTGAGAGCTTCTTCAAGAGAACCAGTCAGAAATAGAAAAGAAAATTTAATTGAGCCAATCCAAATCTAAATTGTAGAAAAATAAGGGGAAATTGGAAGAGATTAGAGAGAAAGCCCAAGGAAAAGATTTTTAAGAAGGTTATAAATCAGTACACAAAACAGAAAATGGGAGGGAAATTACAGAAAGGAAAAAGGCAATTTTAATTATGCCTTAAAGTAAGTGAAATTAAGTGCCTGGGAGTAGGTTTTTTATGGGATGCATTTGTTTGCATGGAAGTAGACTTTAACTGCCATGAAGATGTTGTTTTCCTGAAAACTGACTGCTTTTTTAAAACCTGTATGTGCTGTTACAAACCGTTTGAAATGCATGTGTCCTCACTCCACGCTCTGAAAAACACTGGTTTTTTTCTCTCTCTCTCTTTTCCTTTACAGGTTCATCCCTTACAGAGGAGCTGCTCCGGGCTGCGGGCAGCTGGAGCTGCCTGTGTCCTGCCAGCCTCCCACGAGGGGCAGGGCACGGGGAGCCTGTCCCAGGGTGAAAAGCTTTACCTTTCCTTGGCTATACCTACAGTACCACTGGATGTCACTGTTGTTTCATAGAAGACAAAAATCTTATTGTGATCTTGTTTACAGATAATGTTTAGTACATAAATATACAAGTATTTATATTCTCTTTCCCACAACATTTCTGTACAAGGATTGAAATTATGGAAAGTCTGTGCAGCCTCCTGGCTCTCACTCACATTCTTGATGACTACTTTTATAAAGACTGTGTCTTTATGGGACCTTTTGTGGCACTCCAAGAGGCATCTCTTCCATAAAGGCTTGCCTTCTGCTGTGGTAGATGTAGAGTGTGGCAGAGCTGCCACAATAGATTTCAGTTCTTTGAGGTTTTCTTTTCTTCCACTTGTTTTATTTGCAGGGAATTATTTCAACTCACCTTGGCTGGACTGGTTGCAGCTGTGTTGTGGCAGAGGTGTGAGCTGCCTGTGGAGCAGCAGCATCTGGTGCTGTCTGTGTGGAGCCCAGAGAGCTGGGCACTGCCAGGGCAGCACTCCCCATAAATCAGGATTACCCTGGAGGCATCTGCTTCCCTCCACTGTTACAGAGTGTGCAGAGACTGACCCTAAATCTCTTGCACCTCCTCTACTGAGAGTCAGTGAGAAACTCAGACCCTATTCCTGACAGAGGAAAAAGCTCTTTTTTCTTCCCCATTGGTTGTCTGGGGTTGTATTTAGCAGGCCAAATGAAGACAAATAACTCTCTTTAGAGCCAGTGAAGAGGAACAGGCAATTCCAGGAAAGTGATTCATCCCATCTGAAAGAACACTTGTAACAGACAGGTGAGTAAGTAAAGGCTTTTAGGCACCTATTTCTACCGAGTAACACTGCAGAAACCTTCAGTGCCCAGTCTCACAAGAAGATTCCTACTCATTTTTCCTGGTAGAGGCACTTCTACAGCAGGTTTTTTGTGAACCAGTATGCAGACCTTTTCTACATAAACTCCATTCCATTATTAATCATCTTTGAGACAACCTTCTACATATTTCCCTAATGCTGAACATGCCAGAAAAGACACACAATGCCCAGTGACTCACCCCAAACTGCCCATCAGGAGCTCTGCTGTCTCCATCCAGGGACTGAGAAAGAATCAAGAGAGCCCTCAATAGCCCTGCTGAAACACGCCAGGAGCTGACCCAACGATTTGGCAGTATGGACAGGGCACTGCTGTGCTCAACAAGGCTCCTGGTGCTATTTCATAATCAGTGCTGCAGCTTAGGGGAAATATATATATATATATTTCTATTGGTGGCAGCTTTATAGACTTCTGTTTCAGTTCCCAGTTCCCAGAGGTTTATCTGGTACACTGAGGATAACAAAACTGTTGTTACATATGACAGGACATGAAATGCAATGCTGAGAAAGTGGTCCTCTATTTGCATGAAAATAGTTCAGCTCTATAAACTGTTTTCCCTCTCTCACCCATTTCAAGGAACAGTGTTACAATTTTCTTTAGGACATCATTGGCCTTCCCTGGCATGACTGGTCCATGCAATGAGATAGCAGCTGTGGACTCCTGTACAGAATCAGAGTATGGGTCCAGCTCCTCTTAAGGAGCTCTTAAGAGCTCAGGCAAGACTGAATAGGGTAAATAAAGAGAATAAGAAATTTCTGTCAGTTGCCTGCATCATTTAATGGGAGAAAATGAAAAGAAGAGATAGAGAATAAATGCCTATTGCTCCAGTGAAGAGTTAACATATTTGGGGCTAAAGGTCATGAATGCAGACTGGTCTAGGAGATTTGCCAGTTTTAATTAAAAAAATATGCTAAAACAACCAGGAGGAATAATGTGTACTGTGCAAATTGAACAGGAGACTCTTAAGTCCCAGCTGTTTCTAGCAGCACTCTTTTAATTCTGCATCCATAAATAAAGGAGTGTTGAAAGACTGCTGTCATTTAATACAGCACAGCAAGACGTCTGAATCATGCAAAGTTGGTTTCAGGGAATAGAAATGATAAGGCATTTCTAAAAATAAGGCTTTATAGAGTAACTGCTCAGAGCGGGGCTCCCCTGGGCTGTGATAGGCGATTCCTCCACTTCTCTACGGCACAATCCTCTGCCACCTCCCGCGTCTTAGTCCTACTGCTACCTACAGAGACACAGTGAAACTTGTCTCCCCAGTGTGTGCACACGGACTCTAGCTGCATCTTCTTTTATTCTGATGGCTACCAGGAGATTTGTACCTGCCACTCAGCCTCGGGCACTCCTTGGAGGTGCGCAGTGCTGCGGGGCTCCAGCCCGCGTTGCCCACAGCCGCGGGGGAGCCGGGCTCTCGGCGCACCCTGCTCGCCACCGTGCAGCCGAGGCAGAGCTGCAATGACATTATGTGTAGGAAATGAAGCGGTCTGCAGAGTGCCCAGAGAGACGTGCGAGGTGTGGGACAGGGTGAGATTCCACCCCGCTGCCTCTTCCGGGGCTGCAGTTGTTGAATGATGCCCCAAGGATGAAGGAGCAGAGTAAATCCCGGAACCCTCACTTCGTCCCCAGCTCCGAGGCTCCTCAGGACAGAGGGTAACACTAAAAATATCAGGTTTTCTATATTTGTCGTTGTATGAATTTCCCCTAATTTGGTGCAATTATTCCCATCACTCAAAACCTGACTAGTGATTTACAGAAGGAACAAGTCTGATCCTTCTCTCATGTGTTAGTTTCCCGAGCTGGTACACGTTCCCGTGGCAGCCGTGGAGACCTAATCTGCTTCACGCTCGTGGCTCGGGCGCTTGGAGATTGTCACGGGCTGGGAGCCGCTGTTCCTCTGCGCTCCACAGCACAGGGAGGCTGGGAACCGAGCCGGGACCGCGCTGAGCGCTGCGCGGGGACTCAGCCGGCACGGGAGCTCCTCCTCGCGGCTCCGAACGGGGAGCCCGGTTCCCGCTGGGAGCGCCTCCAGGCGGGGAAGCGGCACCCCGGGAGCGGGAAGCTGACAGCATCGCGGTGCAGCATCCTTTTAGAAAGTTTTTTTGCATTTGCTGTTATCTCCACGAGTCATATGTATGCAAATTAGACACGGCTGGTAGCAGCTAAATAGGTATTTCTTGCCAAAAATATCTGCTCTCTGGGGTCTCAACCCTCTCGCGTTTGCAAACTGCATCAGATGCCGCAGAAGACATCCTCCAAAATGTGCTGGCACTCATACCACTATCAGGCAAGAAGTTTCCATCCCTCCCCACATTTTCCCTTTAATCTTTTTTTTTTTAACTTTTACTTTTACATTTCTAAGCAATTAATTTTTTTGGCTCCCATGTAGGATCAACAGGTGTGAAACGACTGATACGCTCCATCTGGTTGCTGCTGATAAGGTAATCCTGGGAGTTGAGAGCAGTATCTCCAATAAGCTTAAACCGCAGCAGCCTCATCTATTTGCAAGGCAGAAGAAGCCCTGCAGCCAATATTGTTATTTCACGGGAACAGCTGGGCACAGACAGCGCTTTCACAGGAGAGGTAGGAGGGTTTTCATCCTCCAATTTTTCCCCTGGGAGTGATGATTCACTCGGTGCTGTTGTATCCCCTCTTAGAAAAAGGAAAAGCTTTGCTTTGAAATTTGCCCCCCAAACCCAGGATTTCTGAATCAAATAATCGCTTTGCTTCTTTACATCCCACTCATGGGTCCCTATTTAATCTTCCCCAAGGCAATGGGAATCTGTTGGCTTTGGGTTGACAAGAAATACTGTTTTCTGTAACTTCCACAAAAGTACGATGGCTGTTGAGTTCTGATGTGTGTGTTGTGCTCTGGGATGTGATGAGAGCAACGGGGTGTGCTTGTGGTGCCCTCTGCAGATGAAGGGCTCTCTCATCTCCGCTCAGGTTTGGCACAGAGAACCGCGTCGCCTCCCTCCGGGTGTTGTCCTGGTCCATGGTACGAACCAGGCAGTGTGGTGCCGACAGCATCACAAACCTATGCCTGCGCCTTTCCTGACGCCCAGTTCATGGGATTTCAGCCAACAGCTTTGGGGTTTATTTATCGATAATTTCTGTTCTTAGCTTTCACTGTGTGCTTACCCTGTTCAAATACCTCCTCTAGTTTTCCCCGAGCCGAAATCGTGCTGCGGGGTTAGCATCTGACCCGAGCCGAGCCGAGCCACGCCGCCGACAGCAGCCAGCCGGCCCTGCTGCAGCTTCCTGCGGAGCCACGGCAATTAACAGCGTGTTCCTTCTCCTCTGGGCTGCGGGAAACGCTGAGGACATTTTTAAGCCGGTGTCTCCTCAGAGAAACAAGAGGGCAGTGCTGTGGCAGACACGTTTCCCGAGGCACAGGATGGGGTGATCCCGCCCCGTCGCCCACGGACACTTGAATGACGGAGGGATCTGGACGCGGAGCTGCCACCCCGTGCTGGACTCCATGGTCCAGTAACGCGCACCAGCACTGTCCCTGCAAGCACGGCGCTGATGGCGTCGGCAGGAGTCACGGCATCATGCACCGCACCATTTTATCATTGCTTCTGTCAGCCACAGCGGCATTACAGCACCTGATTTAGACAGCGAATGCGCTCGTCTGTATCCGAGCGGGCAGCCGGCAGCAGCCAGCCCTCACTCCGGGGGCGGAGGGGAAGCGGGGAGCATCCGGGTTCTCCTTCATGAATAGTTAAGCTTTTCCTGTTCTTTACCTCGAGCTGCTGCTGGTGGCAGACATTACCCCATCTGCTGGTGAGCAAAGCAAGAAGCTCGCAGCAACGACGGGGAGTTTCTTGCCCCCCCTACCGTGGACAGGGGTGTCTCGGCCATTTCTGGTGCCCAAGACTCCCCAAGGGTACTGGGAGTCCCTCGTCCTGCCATGCCACTGTGGCGAATCCCTCTGCCTCCACCTGCTGCTCGAGACCAAACACACTTTTCCTGCCCCAAGATTTATGTCATTCCTAGATTTACCAGATGAAAAGTTAAGATTAAACATACATAGTTGATTCTCCAGAGAGAGCTTCATCTCCGATACCTCCTTTCTAAATCCCCAAAGACATCAAGATACAGAGACAAGATTTTCAGTTCCCAGGTAATAAACAGGGTTGCCTCTGCCAGCACTTTTAAAACTGACTGTTAAGAGAAGTGGCTCTTCCCCCTCCCTGCGACGTTCTGTTCTGCTGCCCTCCTGCCCAGCCCGGGCAGCCCCAGCAAGAGGGCTGCACCCAACTCAGCATTCCAGTTTTTCCATGACCCTGTCAACTCTCTCTGCCACCAGTGAGCCAGGGCTCATATTGAGTGCTCAGCTGAGCTGCTCCTGTTTGCAGCAGAGACAGCAAGTGAGGAAAGAGTGAGCTTCAGTAATTACATGGAATAGTTTACACGATGCTCACATGCCTTTTGGGACAAGCACAGGACACAGAGGTGATGGGAGGGGTCTGCATGCTGTCAACCCATCTCAGAATAAATGAATGAATAAAGCCAAAATTCTGATTACTTTTGCACCTGGGTAGTTTCACTGGTGTTAATTACATAGTGGAAATGGAGGATCCATGTAAGCAAGATTCTAATCAGTCACTGATATTTAGCTCTGCTTCAGGTCCTCTCTATATTGTTGCTTCTGTCGAAGTGAAGAATGAAACAAAGAGGGGAAAACCTAAACAGTGATTAATGAAGAACAGTCCTTATTTAATCACAGCTTTCAATTCAGACTTTGTAATTTAAACTTCAGCAATTGTCTTCACAATTTTGGCATCTGCTCATCTCAGCCTACACACTATCTTTGAACTAACAGCACAGCTTATCTTTGCAATTAAGCATTCAATGTAGCAACAAATCTTCAATTTGGTGTGAGTCACTCAGCTGCTAAATCAAACAATGTGTCCCTAAACAAATCAGTTTCCTCCTGACCTCACAGGATGATAATAATGACTTGTGAAACCATCTTGAGATTTCCTTGGTATAATTTGCTGGTACTTTCTGACACATTCCTTTTCATAAATATAAATGGGTTCTGCATTAGAAACGAACAATTGAGAGTTGTTAATATCATGGAAATGTAAAAAACTTACCTCAAAACCAGTTGCTAAAAAAGCAAAATATTTTTCTATAAGTAGGAGCTATAAGTACAGGATGAGCCAAAGTTACAACTGCATTGGCCTCAGTGGTTGGGTGGGGATCTGACTCCTGTTATGACGGTGGGCACTCCTGATGAAAACTGGAGCCCCATGACTCCATACGCCAGACCTGCTGCTCTGCATCACAAGTCTTCATATGTGCAGTCAATTAATAGAAGAAATCCATAATCTTCATCTCAATGTAGTCAAGATGACATTTGGTGCTACAAAGAACCTAGAAAGTGCATTTCTGCACTCAGCCAGAGAAAGCAATGCTGGGGTTGTTGTGATGTGCAGTCCCAGGGCAGCCTTGACTCCCAAAACTGACACCACAATATCATACAGGTGAAATTTCTGAGAATCTGGATTTGGAGGCATGGTGGATGCAGGTGGTTGCTTACATTGGCAGCACAGCCTCATTGCAAGATACGTGACATTCATTGCAGAAAAAGCAACTACTTAGAGAGACCCTGAAAGGATGAAAAATCTCATTTGTTTTGTTTAAGTGCATTTTAAAAGTTTGGTTTTGCAAACCTTCAGTTTCATTTGTGCCATTGATTTCACTGACTGCACTTCAGCAGCCCAGGTTTTCTGGGACAGAGTCCCCTCCCAGTTGTTCTGAGCCTGAAAACACCGCAAAGTTTCTGAGCCATCTCATTAACAGACAAAAATTAAAATGTATTGACTTGCTATACAGTGGAAGTATGATGGGTATTTCAAAATTTGTACCTACATACTGCTCTTGCATTGTGTTTTCATATGTCTTCACAACTGCAGTTATTTTTTAAAAGGTGAAAGCTGACATATTGTCTTATCCTACATCTCCAAGAGCTGGTAAAAGGATTCTGCATGTCATGGTAAAGACAGGTCACACAGCTATAGGACTGCTCCTTCCATGACCCATAGTCCTAAGGAAGTGGTACTACATGGATCACACCTCTCCCAAACATTTCAAAGAGATGATTGAAAGGCAGTTCCCTCTAAACTCATGTCCATATTACTAGTAGAAAACAAAGTAATTTCATCCAACCCCTTCCAGCCAAAACAGTTCTACCACTATGCATTGCAGCTTTGGGTTGGGAGGGTGCTCCAAGCTTTGCTGCATACTCACCCAGGCCACTACACCTGGTGTGGAATAAGGAAGCACAAGCAGGTGGGTGGCTGGGCAGTGCACACTCTGACACCAAAGCCACATCCTAGTTCAGGTTTTTTCCATCCCTGCATGTATTTTCTCCACCATCTCCAGAATGCTTCCAGGAATGACCCCTGGTGGGAGAGACAGCCTTGGGAATTTGGGGATTCATCAGCAGAGCTAGTTCATCAGAGACCACATGAGCAGCCTCTCTACTTCTAAAGAGACATAGCTTTGTTAGGACACTGCCTCTTGTGTGTCCCACCTCTGATATTCACTTTACAATTTACCTTCTGAGGAAAATAGTGTGGCTGGGAGATTTCCTCGCAGAGCTGTGGCTGTAGGCAAAGGGTAGGCCCAGTGCAAGTGAGCCTTCAAAGCATCCTTTAGTGTTGTCAGGAGAAAAGTGGGTCAGACCTTGCAGCTTAAGTCTTCTGGGACTTGAACTTTAACTGAAGTGTGAGATATCAACACTCCCTCTCACCCAGACATACAACAGAGGGGATGTGCTGCTGTTGCCCCTTACAGATTCAAACCCCCAGGGTGGGAGCTCCTCTTCCCTGGCTGCCTGCCTCAGTCATACAGAAACTGCTCTTATGACATTTTGAATCCATTCAACTAATGCCCAAATTACATACCAGGTGGAATGAGACAAAAAGGACTTCTCTTTACACTGCTGACCAGGAGGAAGCTCCTCAGAGGGGAATGCCATGTTATCCAGGCAGCTTTACCTCCAAAAAGTCCTTGGCTTTGGCAATGCATGATCCTGGGAGGTCCCTGTGGAAATTACCAGGCCACTGCAGAGCAGGGGAACATACTGAAGACCCAGTCTCTTCAGGCAGAAGCAGATATTTCACCACAAATTTCCATGGCAGCTATGTAATAGATTGACTCTTAACAAGAAAGGTTGTTAAGTGCCTGAGGGCAGTAAAATGCTGACAGGGAGATGTGTGGGATGCTGGAGCTGGTAGCAGGAACTGGGAACTGATGTCACAGTGAGTGGTGAGCTAATAGATTACCTCATTTTCACATTTACAGGAGATGGCTATGACAGCATTAAAGAAAAGAATTTCAACTGCTTTGTGCAATTTATTTTAACTTCTTATTGAGTCAAAACAGCATTTTGCTCAGCCTGGCAGAGTTAGTGCAATTTTATGTGTCTGTTTATGTGGTGTTCTACCTGTGCCAACACACAAGATTTTTCAGCTTTCCTTTAATATTTTGTGTTCTTCTAAAATCTCAGTTCCTGGAGATAAGTGGCATCCTTAGAATTTCAGTTTCTGCTTTATTTTATAAATTTTAGACAAAAATAATTTTAAAAATCCTCAACTGCAATATTTGAACTCCAGTCTCATAATTTGGAGGATAAGACCATGTGTTTCAATACTTAATTTTCAAAATATTTATTGATGCTAGAGAAAGGACTGAAATGCTCAAATGTTGTGACTTCCATGCCAAGTATGAGTTTTATGTTCTGGATGGCATATACAGCCTTGTGTAAGTGTTATTTCTAAATAATCTTTACTAAGTAACTGGCATACCATCAGTAAATTTCCCTCCTTTGGAGTTTTTAATTATCCAAAAGTTCTGATCATTTGAAAAGCCTCCATTAAGTCCAGTCAGCATTCAAATGAAGATGATAAACCTGAGAGTACCCTCAAGTATACCAAAAATTTACAATTTTTATTTCTTACTCAGAGTGAAATGAAGTTTTCAGTAAATCAGGATCAGCCTGTAGAAGTAGCTGAGTGGGAATCCACGACTTATAAAACCTGTATTATTGCATAACTGTGAGTTACCCTGTACTGTAAGTGCCCCTGTGCTGGTCTCATAGCTGCTCAGAGGCAGTGCTGCCCTTGCCCCAGGGGACATGTCCATGGCTCCTGGGGCAGTGTCACTCTGGCAGCTCTGCTGGATGCTGCAGCAGGTGCAAGTGGTCTTTCAAACTTCACAGTTCACATCTCCTCCCCAGCTGGAAGGGAAGGAGAATCAGCACCTTCATGAGTGGTTATAACTGCAGTTGGCTCTGCTTTCCTCCCTTTGCATCCATAAGCCTGAAGTAAAATGCCCTGGATATTGTGGACAGGTAGGTGCTGCTTAACTATCAGTAGATGCTGCTAAGTGTAAGAAGAGGAAGTTTGTTGAGCTCTGTGTGATTATCACCAGTTTCACTGCTCAGGAATCCAAAAGCAGGTGTATATTGTGACTGAGCTCTGACAGGTTGCTGTGATACACCTTTGGCCAAAGGGTAAACAGGTAAGTGCCATCAGAAGAATGACAGCACACCAGCAAGGGCAGTGCTCATACACCTGCTGGTGGAATCCAAGAAGAAAACCAAAACGAATCCTAAATCTGTATTGTAGAGTTGAAGGCACCCATGCTCACAGCTGGCACTGTTCAGGATGTTGAATGGCTCAGATTGGATACCCATAAGGATAAACAAATGGGTGATTACAGCACCTGATTTAGACTGTCACCATGCCACATGTCCTAGAACATTTAGTCACCTACTTTGCATTTGTACAGAGATGCACCAATTTTAGGAACAAACATTTAAGGTGGAGATTTTTAATTATTATTTTTAAGTAGCAGACAGTATTTGTGTTTGGGGCTTTGACACAGCCTGTCAAAAGGAAAAGCTAACAAGGCTACCTCTATTATAGTGGTAGCACAAAACATATTTAATATGAGAGAGAATTTAATATCTTGGGGGGCTACTTTAAAAAGATGATCTAACAGCCAGCCAGTCTATTTTGCAGCTGGGATCACTTATACTCACTTGACAACAGTGTTATGGCCATGCTGGCATCTCCTCAGTGCAGCAGCCTGCCTTCATTTCATTTTTTTCTACAGCCTTTTGATATGGAAGCCAATTGCAATTTGGGTTGTGAGTGCAGGAGCATCAAGGAGAAGGTCAGCCAAGGAGAAGGGCTCATCCTGTAGTCTTCTGAGAGTCACACACCATCTGGGAGTAGCTTAGTATGTGCTCTATGCATGGTATCCCAATGTCAGGTGAAGCAATCATGATCTGACTTATGCTGTGCAAGAGAAAAAACACATGGCATAGTCCTCTAGATTTCCTCGATGCAGGAAGAAACTGCTTTATTTATTCTTAGTTTGAGGGAAAATAAAGAAGCCTTATAACTCTAAGAAGAGTTTCCTCATCTTTTATCATGGTGTTACATTAAGCTGTTCCAGTTATTCTCTCCTAAATTTACATGTAGCTCTATAATTAAGCTGAAAGTCAGTGGCTTGGTAGTCTTGACTACCTGGGCCTTTGCATGTGGTTGAATTCAGCATAAGAGTAGTCCATGTCTATATACACATAGATGTGTGAGCTAAGCATGTAACCCACATTACAGGAGAAGAAGTCGATAACATTGGTGAAGCATGGGCTGTACTGGAGGCTGTCACAGATTTGGTTCCCTGGCAGAGTGGGCTTCATCCCTCTTAGACTCCAAGGGCCAGACTGCCCACAGCCATGTTGGTTGGTTGGGAATTTGGCCATGGGATGGGTCAGGCACCTCTGCTCCTCCTCATCCTGAGGCAGCTGATACTAGTGGATCCCAGATCTCACTGGCTACATCTACATTTCCATGTCTCAGACACAAGCAGAATCCCACTCTGGATGATGTGTAGAGTTCTCTCTCCTCTGGAAACCTTGCGGGGCCTGGATTTCACAAACACTCTACTGTTGTACAGCCTCCACCTGGGGCTGTAACTGACCAGCACCCCCTGAGGACCAAGACACTCCTGGACATCCCTGCTAACTCCCCTGGCTCAGTGGGGGCTTCAGGCATTGCCCTGGTTAAACGAAGGCTTTGTGCTTGCCTGAGACCGCATCTGAGCCCCAAGTGCAGTTATCTTTGAACTGAGCATGTACATGATTAGCTGGGTAGCCCTAGCATTTAGCAAACAAAATCTTATGCTGAAAATAACTGGTTAATAAAACGATTTAAACATTAAGCAGGGAAAACACTGCTTAAGCAAAATTACATCGTTTTTAGTGTTTTACTGAACTTTGCCATCTATTGTGGTGCTTTCACAGGAAGTCACCCCTCTGCCTCCTGGCTTTTGTAGAATACTATATATTTTTAGGAGCCTTCAAAACCTGTGTACTTGACATTGTTTTCTGTTTCCCTGACATTTGTTTAGCTCTTTTGTCAGTAACCAACTGGCAGTGAAGTGGCCTGGACTCAGTTTCTAAGTACTCCAATGGAAAGCACTCGATTGAGAGCCGTTTATGACTCCATCTGGCCCCCAGGGAAGCCTGCAGTGCACTGCCTGCGTATCACAGCAGAACAGTGGTGCTCATTCACCAGCAAAGGACTCCCAGTGTGCACACAGCTGGACTGGGTGTGCATTTGCTGAGCCACCATAGGCCTGCTGCTGCTCACCAAAGGAGCACCAGCCATCCCCTCCCACCAGTGACCTATGGTACTGGTGTGCTGTGATGGCATAAATACCTGTCTGGCTCTGAGAAGACATGTAAAGCAGGAATGTTTTCCCCAAAAAGGCTCTATGAATTGTAACTGATAGCAGGCAGCTTTCCAATATGCGTGGCCTTATACCTGGGATGAGTGTCAGATTTCAGGGCAGTTTAAATTTACTACCAGACTAGGCTAAATGCCTCCTAGTTAATTTGGTTTATTCTATCAGTAAATTTGCCTGCACTCCTGAGGAAGCAATGCTGAGCTGGCCAGACTGGCTTTCTGCATGACAAATCTAGATCCATATACTACCTCTCAGTTTGTGACTGTTCAGAGCAGTCAATGTAGGAAGATGTGGAGTTATTAATTTCTCAGGGCCCATGCTAAGTTTTCAAAGAAAGCAAAATGTCCATATAATGTTTTCATTGACTATATTCCAGTTTTGGATTAGGGGAACAACCAGTGGAGCAATTTCATTGCTTGTCTATTACATAATGCCGCAGGAGGGCAACCTGCAAGCTGTAATTTGTGTTGAGTGATGGTAATAGAAGTGCAAATGATCATCCATAAATAGGGACTGTAGACATCACAAATGCCCTCTCTGTGTGCACTGATTTTGGCTGGGATGGAATTTATTTCCTGTGTAGTAATCCAGATGGTGCTTTGCATTTGTGACCAAAACAGTGTTGACAATACACCAATATTTTGGTTGTTTCTTAATAGTGATTGCAAGAATCACTAATGCAAAATCACTATCAAAATGCATACCTTCTATACCTGTTCTTTTTGTCATGCTTCTCTCTCAACAATTATGCTGGCCGTGGCCAAGATGCTGGGCATGGACAGAGCTGGGACAGCTGATCCTAACTTGACTCATACTGGATTGTGTGGTCCTCAGAAATAAAATCTGGAGGTAAAAAAGAAGAAAGGCAGCATATTTGGTGCTTGTCTTCCCAAATAATCATTATGTGTGATAGAGGCCTACTTTCCTGGAAATGAGAAACTCTGACTCTGCGATCTAGGTATCAGGAGCAGGAATTGCTGGTCTGATAGAAAAAGAAAAACATGGGCTCTGTATCTCAGAAGAATGCAGTCACAAGGGTCTGTTTTTCAAACAAAGCAAAACTTTTCATCTCCATCCACATCTACATCTCAAAAAGATTGTCAGAAAATGCACAGAAGCTTGAACCCTTTATCCCTGTTGACAGCAGTGTGGGTGCTGAATGGATTCCTGTGCTGGGCTATGAGCGAGCTCAAGCAGCAATGCTAAATGACATTTATACAGTGGCTTGTGGACATATTGTGATCTTCTTGTTTCTCTGTCTTTCAAAGTCATTTCTTTACAGTGTCAAAGATATTTCTTTACATTGTCACCAGTTTGTTGGCTCCTGTGAAAAAGCCAGGGAGTTGGATTTTATAGGGATTGCAGAAAACACAGAACTGGCTGTTTTCCTTCAAATCCCTGGCAGGACTGACTCTGTGAATTGGCAGCGTGGGCAGTAGTAGCAGGAAGAATGGCCAGAGCCCTGTCCCCTTCCACAGCCACACAGGCTCCTCTGCCTTCCCTCCTCACTCTGCCCCCCACTCCCCCCTCTTGGACACAGGATTATTTGTGTTTCCTCAAATATTAGGATGGATCTTTTTTTGAGTGAATTATATGTGAATGATAGCATCCTTTTGGGAAAGTCTGGTTTCTGATGGGCCTAGTGTTAGTCTTTCCAGAAATTAAAAACATAGAAATAAAATAGAGTCAGTGTCGGTAAAGAGTATTCCTGCACTGCTATTGTTACAGAAATACTGTAGCCTGTTTTAAGTTATATTAGAGAAAGACAGAAAATATTCTAGAGTCTTGAACTTTAAGCTGTTGTCCGCATCTGTCCAGTCATCCTTGGTATCTCTGTCATGTCCATGTTTGTGCCTGTACTGTTCTCTGTCTGTCCCTGAGATTTCTTTTGTCTAATTTAGAAAAACTAAAATGCAAAGATTTCAGCTGAAATAATTACCTCAGTAAAAAATCAGTGGCTCAAGACAGGTCTTAAGAATTCACTCCCACCTAAGGCAGGCATTTGCAGAGGACAGGTAGCAAACCCCTCACCACAGGCTCCCTGTTTTGAGGTGCCACTCATTGCCCAGATGAGGTTACCTCTCTCCTCCACGGCTTTCTCTGCTGACCCATGGACAAAGAAAACATCCTCCCCCTGCAAAAAACAAAACAAAACACAACTGGCACCTGTGCTTTAGTTCCTTAAGAGTGGGTCTGGGGAGGACAGGAGGGAGGCAGGGTTGCCCATTGCTCCCCCTTGACTACTGGGAGCCCCATGGCTGCAGTGCCACCTTGGGGTGTGAGCCCAGAGTCACAGCATGTCTTTGGACCTGACAGATACTTTGCCATTTAAAATGTTCTGATTACAGCAGAGGAGGTGAAGTAACATTCCCACAGGGAGGAAGAAGGTGGAAGATGTGCTACCAAAACACATTGCCATCACCTTATGAGAGTGATGTCCACCTGTGATGACAAGCGTGAACGAGGCAAGTTCACATGTTATTATGACAAAACCATGTCAGATTTGGCCAGACTTTACCTTCTAAACTAGAATATTTTGCTATTTGAATCCTGTCTTGTCCCACTGCTGAAATGGGAAGGAGCAGAAGATGGCACATAACTGTGAGTGTAATTATTTTCCCCAGATCCAGAGCAGAGATATTTCACATTTCAAACATAAACTTAGAGTGTGTCAGGGAGATGCTGCAGCTGCCAAATCAGAGCCAGCACTGGCATCCACATCCCTTCCCCTGGCAGTTGCTCTGTGATGCTCTCCTGTGTCAGAGTAGAGAGAAAGCCTGTGCTGGGTGCCCAGCTGGTCTTTGCTACCCAGCATATGTGTTAGAGCACAACTCATTTTACTCACTTCTCATCTCATGGACTGATGGGGACTGATTTTAGGGAACACCTCACACCCTCTTGGGTAGTCACATACATCTACAGTGCTTGCCCTGTCACATAACTGTTGTCTCTGTAGCTGGCGTGTTGTGGAGGTTTCATGGCCTTCTAAAATTGTTATATTCCAAGTGTTCTTGTTTGGCATCTGAATTTCTAAGGGTGAAATATGAAGTTAAGAAATAGTGGTTTGGACTATTTTCAATCTGGCCTCTTTCTGAACTCTCAGCTGAATGTGTCTTAGAAAAAGCTTTCTTTCAATTCATTGAAAGATGCTGTGATCTGCCTTGGCAACATCTTATTAGAATGCCAAGAACAAGATCAACAGCTGTGCTGTGATTTCCATTCCTGTGCTGTAAGTGTATGACATTTGCTCACTCCAGCTATCCTGCCACCACACACTGGACTTCTGAAGGTCTCTTCTAGCTTAAATGAGGCTCTGATTTTATGGCTGCTCAAGCACAGACCTCCATACACAGCTCTGCAGCTTCAACTGAATTACTCGTAATGAGGGCATTTCTTAAACGTGTCCTTTTAGGCTGTGTCAATGCTTTCAGGTTTCTTTTCATAGACCTTTCCTTGAATAAAATATCTCACAATCTTTATTCTAGTCACATGAAAGATTTATGCACCTCCTTTTCTGAGATGAGTAAGGAGAGGCATTCTTTATGAAAAAAAGGGAGTGACACTTAATATGTTTCCTGTTTTGTATATTGAAAGAAGATCTAATAAGTATTTTATATTTATTTTATCACTATATTCCTTCAAAATTACATGTGCATGGAAAATTTAGAGACCTTTGCCACTCTTTGTGTCTCATTTCTTCCTTTTCTGAAACTAACATGTCTTGGTATTTCCATTGTTCTTTCCCCACCACAAGAAAATAACTAATGTAATTTTAACCCCATTTTGATGCCTCTTTTTCATTATATGGTTTACAACAACTCAGGGTCGGGGGCAATTTTTTTGTAGGGAGGCACTTCTACCAAAGGGGGCAGAAATAGTATGCTTAGAACAATTTCCTTTGCAACAAAGCAGATTTGGAACATGACTATGAGGGCAGACTCGGTCTCTGAAGACTGAAGGAAAATGAATATTCCTCATAAGTCTTCTGTGGAAACCAAGCTTCAGAGATGACTGGATGGACTTGTCCTAAGCCCAGTTCTGTCCCTCAAAGCGTGACTGAAATGCACACTGTCTCATGCTCTTTGCTCAAAAAAACCCCTTGAAGCTCTAAGAAATACCATCTCCTGATCATTAGGAACCTCTGGCTCTCACCTCTGGCTCCTTTTGCCTTCCTGGAGGGGCCAAAACTCACACTGCAAAGGTTGTGGGCTTCCCTATTACCTCGCACACCACCCCCACTCACAATGAGTTTTAGTTCCTCCTTGTGCACAGCTCAGCCAACAGCACCCCTGCAGCTCTGCCAGGGCTGCCTCTGCCACCCAAACCTGCCCATCCCCATTTTATACAGCACTAAAAACATTCTCATTTTGCTAACTTCGTAGTAAGTGCATGTTTTGAAACATGAGGCAGAAAGAGGATGTAATAGCTATGAGAGAAACAGCTGCCACTGTGAAAAACATGGTGCCAAATCCACAGGTTGAATTTCAAATATGAAGAAAATGTGTGACTCTGAGGGGTTTGGCCATGGGAAGGGGCAACGGCTGCTGCTCCACTCTCCCCGTGCTGTTGTTCCCACAGTGGATGAATAAAAAATTTTAAATGCCTTCATTTTGTTTTAAGTCTTTTGTGTACAAATTTTGCAGAGGGACTCCCAGCTGTTGTAGGTGGAGCCCTGCTAAATAACTGCTCACCTTGTAAAAGCTGTCACTTATAAAATGTTCTAGTGATTCTCCCTTTGATCATAATGTTTTCAGTGATACTCTCTTCAAACAGTAGCTGCTACATACACTAATAATCTTAAAGAATATATTTTTAGGCATACTTTATGCTTTCATAGTGTGGGAAAAGAAGGTGGGTCCAAATTTTACAGCATTTACTCTGTGGCACGTGGCATTGCCTCTTTTAGTTACTACTCTCCTGCTGATAATTCCTGAATATTTAATTTTCCTCTTTGGCTGCTATCAGGAATAGGGCTGAAGTTTTCTAGGACTCTGAGAAGTTTTTCTCACTTATTCAGGGACCATTTTCCATTTGCAACTTGTATTTTGTCTCCTGCTCACCTGCAATTCCTGCAGCAAGGGTAAGGCGTGGCCACCTGCATGACCTGAGAGGATTATGGGGGCCTCAGCAAGGTCTGGCACCTCAGTGCCATCAGCATCCTGGCATCAAAACTTCAGTTATTTGTTTAAAATTAAATCCACCATTTTTCAATCCTAAATTTGTGCTCACCAGCTTGTAGGCTAGATGCCATCTTGAAGTAAGAGGATAAGTATGGAAGTAATAAGGAGCTGATGTGTCCCAGCAGTTACATCCCCACAGTCTCTGATCTACTTTTCTCTCCTTTACCCTGTGCATTTTGACAAAGACCAGTTTCTGCTTTTATGATGAGAGCCCCCAGTAATGCTCAGGTAGATACTGTTCCTTTTCACTCTGCATCCACTCTTGTTTCAGAAGATGATTATGTGGGGATGGAAAGTGTGGTGCTTGTTAGCCCATATCTTAGACAGACTTGGTTAAATAGTCCTCCTACAACCTCCTACATCCACCTACAACCAATGTGACTTTGTCTGTTTGCAGGCACATTATCCTAAATGTTAAACATTTTTGCTGTCATTCTTTACTTGCAGGGTCTCAGAAAGTGCCAGAACATGAGCTATAGATTCTGTAGTTTTATTTTGTGTGATGAAGTCCCTTGAACCGTGCACCTTGCCTTGTCCCATGCCTTGCAACCAGCCAGAGCCCAAAGAGTCCATGGAATTGCTCACAGGAGAAAAAAAAGAGAATTTTAAGCCTTGTTTTTTGCCGTGCTTCACATGCACTCATTGCCTAAAACCGAGGTGTAAAACACCTGTCCTGGAAGCACAGGCAGTTCCTTTTATTCTGATTACCAAAATGTCTCCTGGAAATAACTGGGCAAAAGAGTAAAGAAGAGAGTCATAAATACTGTGTATCATCCTTATATATTTGCTTACTTACTTTGCATCTACCTTTTCTATTGTTTTGTAACCATCATATAAATAAAGGAATTTTTCCTTCCACTGCCATCCACATCTTTTACTTTATGTTGCAGTAGACTTGGAAACCACTTGGGGGAACTTTTCCCATTGCAGTTAATTACAGGTAAAAGACCGTATTATCAAAAATACCTACTGATCTGACTCAGCTGCTTTTATGAGCACTGCATATCACAGAAATCCAGCAGATTTCACTAAGAAATGTCAAATACTTATGACATTTGCAGACAAAGCATTCTTTAGATTCGTCATTCTGATCGTATAGTTTGGGAAAGTTTGAGTTTTAGTAAGGGCCTAATTAATCATTGAACTGGCACTGAAAAACCTCTTTTAGTCTTGAACTGTATCATGACCTACACAAATGGGGAAATGTTATTTAGTTCAGAAATAGAACTTGGTGTTGCTGTGAACAGCTAGAGCACTGTCATGATAGAAATTGTTCGGCACAAATCAGAGTCGATTTGTATGGATTTTCCCGCTCACAGCTCCTTTTCGGAGCGCAGCCTTGTGGCCCTCCCGGGCAGAAGGCGCGGGCCGAAGGAGCGCGGAGCCGCCGCGGCGCCACCGGGGGGCGCCCTCACCCGCGGCCAGCCTGGGAACGCTCCCGGAAAATCCCGAATTCCTCCTGCCGGGCAGGGCCGCGCGTCCTGCGGGCACGGGCCCGGGCATCCTCCGTGCTCAGGGCTGAATGGCGTCCTGCGGGCACGGGCCCGGGCATCCTCCATGCTCAGGGCTGAATGGCGTCCTGCGGGCACGGGCCCGGGCATCCTCCGTGCTCAGGGCTGAATGGCGTCCTGCGGGCACGGGCCCGGGGCATCCTCCGTGCTCAGGGCTGAATGGCGTCCTGCGGGCACGGGCCCGGGCATCCTCCGTGCTCAGGGCTGAATGGCATCCTGCGGGCACGGGCCCGGGCATCCTCCGTGCTCAGGGCTGAATGGCACCGGGGCGCTGCTGCCGTGCCTGGGCGCGGGCGGGGGAATTCGCAGGGAAGTGCCCCGTGCCCGTCTCTGCCCTTTCTCTGCCAGTCGCTCCCGCTTTCCTGTTCTCCAGCCCGACTGCAGGAACCCGGCACAGCCCCCATGTCTTTCGCCCGTCGCTCAGCTCTGCCCCTCGGAATGATCTCTGGCCCGGCCGCCCTGCTGCCGTGTGCAGCCTTGCCCGGCCGGGCTGCCCAGAGTCAGGTACCAGCATCACAACATTTCTTGGGTACCAGCATCACAACATTTCTTGGGTACCAGCATCACAGCATTTCTCATGCTGTGATTTTTTTCCCCAACACACCAACAAGGTAATCCAAAATGCTTCTATGTATGAGGCCCAGTCACATCCCTTTCTGTCTCTAACTACATCTAAATCCAGGAACAACCAACCTTACTTAAAATAAATGGGCAATGCTTAATTTATGCATTTTTTTCAGATATCTGAATACCTTTACCTGTGGCAAATCATGGAAATAGCTATGTATGTTCCAGTGAAACCAGCAGAGGTAGGTTCAAGAGAAAGGAGGGGAGAGGAGAGGAGAGGAGAGGAGAGGAGAGGAGAGGAGAGGAGAGGAGAGGAGAGGAGAGGAGAGGAGAGG